>JBBLXU010001533.1:0-36339 GCA_037893425.1 Campoplex nolae
TATGCTTCTATTGTACGAAGAGTTGATGTACTGCTGTGTAATACCGACGTGTTTGTACTATTCTTCGGGTTTAGACAGAGACAATTTCGTAAGAATGGAAATTACAATTCGATTAATTCGTTCCACTTGCCCATTTCCACGAGGTACTCCTGTGGTAATTAGCACATGCTGAATTTGTTGATCGGTGCAATACTCCGAGAAAGCATTCGACGTGAACGCGGTGCCTCTATCCGAAATTATTCGCCTGGGATTGCCAAATGTTTCGGCCTGTTTTTTTAATCGAGTGATTACCTCTCCTGTAGTTGTCGACTTTGTAGGATACAGCCATATAAATTTTGTAAAAGCATCGACAACCACAAATAGATGCTTATAGTTCTCCTTAGTTGAAGGAATAGGTCCCACATGGTCTATATGGTATGTATCAAAAGGCACATCGCCTTTGTAGATTGGCTGTAGTAATCCCTCAGCTTTACCTTGTTTTCGATCTGCAAGAATACATTTCACACAATTGTGAATCAATTTTTGCACTTTTGGACGCATTTTCTTGAACCAAAAGTCTCGCTTGATCAGGTGTTCAGTTTTTTGCCAACTAAAATGACCTCTGTCGTGTGCTTGACGAATAACGTCATGCTGCAAACTCTTCGGCACAACGAGAAGAGAGTCACCGTCGCATTCTCGATACAAAATATTTTTTTTAATTGAAAAATCCTTCGTCGAACCGCGACGCGTTTCTTCAATTATTTTATTAAGTTCGCAATCTTCTTGTTGAGCCCTCTGAATTTGTGCGATAAGCGTCCCTTCCGCAGCCTCGATGCACAATACGGAGACAGGGTTACGACTAAGAGCGTCTGCATGCTTCATCGACGTTCCTGGACGATGTTCAATGGAGTACTGGAATTCTTCCAAAGCAAGAGCCCATCGGTAAATTCGAACACAAATATCTTTTTTCTTCATCGTGAGAGTGAAAGCTTGACAATCTGTGACAATCTTGAAAGAAATTCCCAAGAGATAAACTCGAAATTTCGCGAGAGCTTTAATGATCGCCAATATCTCTAGCTCATAGCTTGGATATTTTTCTTCTGCTGGCGATGTTTTCCAGCTCATATAATAAATCGGATGAAAAAGACCGTCTTCAGAGTCTTTCTGAAACAATATTGCTCCCAAACCATATTTGCACGCATCTGTGTGCAACTCCGTTTCTGCTCCAACCCGATATAATTTTAAAATGGGACCTCGAGATAATTCCAGCTTCAATTGCTCGAATGCTTGTTCTTCATTAGGGCCGAATTCCCATTTAACACCATCTCTCAATAACTGGGAAAGGGGTCGAGCAATTAATGAATAATGAGCGATAAATTTCCGAAAATATCCGGTGAGTCCCAAGAAACCTTGTATCCCTTTAATGTTTGTTGGTTTCGGAAATTTAATGACAGCATTTGTCTTTTCTTTCGAAGGTTTGATACTCCCGTTTTCCACGATGTATCCGAGATAATCGACTTGATTAGCGAGCAAATGACATTTACGCCAATTAATTATTAACCCGAAACGTCTTGCCGTGTCCAGAACTCGAATTAATTTTTCCACGCCTTCCTCTTCATCCTTCGAGGGAATAATAATATCATCAAGATAAATCAGAACAGTGCCGTCTCTCAGCGATTCCTTGAAAACTGCTTTGATATGCTTCCGAAAAATCGCTGGAGAGTTACAGAGTCCAAAGGGCACTCTTAAGAACTCAAAATGTCCGTCTGGTACAATAAACGCCGTGTATTTAATGCTATCTTCGTGAATAGGTACGTGGAAGAAACCATCCTTGAGATCCAACGTACTAAATATTGACTATTGACGCGTCCTGGAGTCGATCTAACTGATCCTCGATCAGTGGAAGAGGATAACGATCACGGACAATTTTTTTGTTGAGCTGACGATAGTCCACACAGAGTCGAGTTTGTCCGTTCTTTTTTTGACTAACACAATGGGACTGGAATACTCCGAATTACTCGGTCGTACAATTCCGTCTTTGATCCATTTGTCAATAATTTCATTGACCAAATCATTTTCGACTTTTGCTAATCTTCGAGCAGATTGATGGATCGGTATATCGTCTTTAACCACGATATGCATTTTAATTCCTGTCTCTTCAGTCTTCGTTGGACGATATTCTTCGACGACGTTTTTTACTTTTCTTCTCAAATTATCGTCAGTGATGTGTTGAATAGAAACATCATAAGCGGGTTCAGTAGGAACATTAATGCTCAGGACTTCCCGCCAAGCGACGTCAAAATTCGGAATAGGATAGGTTTCGGTCTGAGCATCGCTGGTTTCGATAGGCTTCGTTACTGTCGCCTGTCGTCTTCTTAGAAGAACATCTGCTTGGTCTGACAACTCTCCTCCCAACAAAATCTCGTGACCAAGGTATTGATCAGGGACCACGTGTATGACAAAATTGAAGTCCACATCGTGGACACGAACATTCGCGGAAAAACTTCCCAACGTGCGAACTCCTTCCTTACCGACCACATTGAAAGGAATCGTATCTGTATTGAGCTTTGGAGCACCCAACAATACATATCTACTCGATCGAATTAGATGTAGGTCGCTTCCGGAGTCGATGACAGCAACAACTTCGTGATTGAGGATATGTACAGTTTTATACGTTTTTTTATCTCCTGTGCATGTCAAATCACATCGAGGTCCAGAGGTGTTTTTCGAAACCACACTCTTGGGTTCTTTCTGACATTTTGCAGCAATATGTCCGAATTCTCCGCAATTGAAACATCTCATACCTTTTGATTTGTTCGGACAATTGTTGCCGAGATGTCGAGTATCACCACAATTGAAGCAGTGTTTATCCTGCGTGTAGTTTTGGCCTTGAGAAAAGCGCTTCGTTTTTTCGTTGGAAGAAAATTTCGATTTGTTTTTATTCGCATTACTCCGTATTGCCTCATACTGCACAAATTTTTTCCTCAGTTCTTTGATTGAAGAGGCTCCATACAAAATAGATTTGTTCGCGTCTTCGTCGTACACTCCATCTATAATGTACTGAATTTTGGCCTCAAGCTCAATATCTGCATGACTCGCCAAATCTAATGCACGATAAATTTACTCTTCGTAAGTCTCGTCGGACTTCTTTTTTACGGCACTCAATTCTTTGTGGACCTGTTTACTATTCATTGTCGAGCCAAACTCGTTAATGAGTGCCTTCTTTAGTTCTGTCCACGATTTAGCACAAGATTCGAAACTCACAAAAAGTTTTGCTGACCCTCGGAGCAGTTTTTTCGCGTAAACAACCTTATGTACCTCGCTCCATCCGCAAAGATCAGCTGTTTCTTCTAAATTCGTGAGCCATCTTCTAACGTTTTGTTTCCCGTCTCCATTGAAAACTTCCAAAGAATCTTCAACATCTTTGAATGTTAAGGGTTGAAAGAAAACTTTTTTTTCTCGATCGCTGTTATGCTGCATTCTCGGAAGCTGTCGATCACCGTTGTCGATATATACGTCATCCTCGTCAATGACTTCGTCTTGCTGTATTCTTCTTCGTCGTAAATTTTTTCTTGACACGTCTTCATCATCATCATCGTCATTTTCACTCCTTTCACTGACGTCATCTTCTTCGTTATCTTGCAAATGATTCTTACTCTGATTCAAAGCTTTTCGAAGCCTTGATCGGAGTACTTTGGTTTTTCCCGATATCTCTAAACCCAGAGCGTGTAATTGTGCTTTCAATTCTTTGTAACTTAAAACATCGACGTCATTAGTCACAACAGCATTAGCCGAAGTCTCATTGTTTTGAGATTCAACATTTCTTCTGAGAAAACCGCGTAATCTCTCGCGCAATATGGCGGTGCTCTCCCCTTGTAAAGGTAATCCACGAATCTCGAGCTCATGTCGAAGCTGATCCGCCAACATAGAGTCTAACTCTTCCTCGTTTTCTAACATCGTCGTTAATCGCGCACGAAAATTTTCGTAGAACTCCCGATATCTTCTATATCTTCTTAAAGATCGTGGTCGGCCCGTCTAGCCTCAAATTTTCATCGTCAAATCCACGTCTCGTTCTACTACAAAATTCGCGCACCGATATTAATTTTTATTTGTATGAAAATTCGTTAAATCCCAGATTTTATGGCTGTCTCATCCCGGTTGAGCCCCCAAATTTGTGGGATTAAACAACCAAAGGGAAAAATAAACGTGCAAATAATATTTATTTAACAGAGAAAAGAGAAATACACTTCCGTTCGGTTTAACATTTAGATCAAGACTAGTCGTTAAGGAAAGTTCTTCAAACAACCGCCGTCTTTTATTAATCTCTCGCAGCATCACGAGTATGCCTTGATCGAACGACATTTTATTATTCTACATATATATATTTTTTTATAATATATTTTTCAAACTTTATTTTTTTTTATTCAAATTTTATCGTGTCAAACGCATGAAATTTTGAATTAAGCAGAAACGTATCCGTCGTAGCCTCGTAACACCGCGCTCATCAGTTGCCGGTACGGCAATGAGTGTTGCACAGTGGAATACGTTATATAATTTTCATAGTAATCATTATCAATGGATAATCTTAGAGGTGATGAATAAAGTCCATCGGCCTTCTAAATTCAGGTTCACTACATAAAAAATTTAGTTGTACTTGGCGAAGTTTTTCGTTGTTAACTTCACGTAATACACTTACATCTCATGTTCACGAACTCGCCAAGTACGGCTAAATTTTTTATTCGTTTCAATTTTTTTGTTTGAATTTAATTTTTTTCAATTTTTTTTGTTTGTAATTATTCTTATTTATATTTTTTCTCGAGTAATTTTTGTCTCCTATTTTTTTTCGTTTGTGATTATTTTTGTATATATATATTTTTGTGATTCTAATTTTAGGAGATATTCACTCTGACAACTTTGCGTGTTAATTTTAAGTAAGACTAGGACGATTTGTAAACCGTTGCAACTGTGTCTTTTGTAATTTTTTTTCGATTGGTAATTTGTTTATGCTCGTAATTTTTTGAATGCTTCTGTATTATTGTTTTGTTAATAATGTTTTGCTATTTATATTCTTCCATTGGTAATTTCTTTGTTCTCCATTCTTTTATAATACCATTATGTTTCTAATTTTTTTCATTCGTCATCCGATGTACTCGTCACTTTTGCATTTATTTGACAACGTTTTGTTTCTTTGAACCAAACGTTTTCATGCATTACCATGATTTAGCAGATTCATTTTATTTTATCATTACGTTTGAAATGGTTTTTTATAACCTTTAGTAATGAAGTGCTCATTTGAGGCAAGTTTCGAGAGAATAGATCGAACTACTTCTTCTTATAAATCATCGTGCATTTCTTTTTGGGTTCCATGGGTAACACGTAGGGTTTTATATAGTTACGTAAAATTTCGTTTACTTCATTGAACAGATCTTGTCACAGAAGCACTGAAAATGTTCCATGCCTATCGTTTCACATGATATACGAGAATACGCATCATATTCGAGAATCGTAGCCTTCAGGTAGAGACTATCAATCTTGCTAATTAAAATTTTTTTTCTTTCATTTTCGTCGACTTACGAATAATGGAATGCATTTGAATATTCGTCTTATGATACATATATACGAGGAACTCTCACACCAACCCGAACAAAGTTGTTTCAGAGAAAACAAAATTATTGAATGTCAATAGTCTTTGCCATTATAGCAGTGAGAAAGTGAATACTTAATATTTACTTCAAAATAAAGTCATCTCGTCGTTTTCATATTACCCGAACGATTTCTTTTATTTTATACATTTTTTTCATTTGAATTTTTTCTAGTCACGAATGAATCAATTTCTTTTCTTTTTTTCGCTAATAATAGTGTTCTAAATATTCAAGTATTTTACGATCTTGCAATGGAAACAAAAACAGATAAATCAAATCTCTCTTCTTCGAAGGTCAGATGTAATTCGAGCGATCTTTGAATGCTAGATATTTACCAAATCTGAATAACCGAGTCCTCGCAACAAATGGTCGAACGTCCCGTACAAAAATGTGATCCTCTTTCATCCAATGCAAGGAGCCATATAATTCGTTTGTAACTTTTTTTTTAATTGCGTACATTTACACGCACTATTGGTCTTGCTCGGATTTTCTAGTGGAAGGTTTGCGCCGAATTTTATGAATGAAACTTTTGGAAAATTCGACGATACCAAAGAGCTAAGCAAACTTCTACACAGACGATGTTATCAAGTATTCTCAAATTTTGAAAAAATGTTTGGAGTATTTTTAAAAGCCAAAAACGCTACAAACTTTTGCAATACGAACCAGCAGAAACAAATAATAACGAACAAATTATAGCACCATAAAAAATAATTCAAGAAAGATAATATGTTAAATCGGAAAATTCATTTTTTTCTTCAATTTTACTTTCGCCAGTACTCAGTGCTGCAATAAAATTCGTGAATCCGTATACTCACATCGAAAAACATTCCTTGAAAAGAAAAATAATAATTTCAATAAAATAGAACGCAATGATGTGTCAGTGATAAATATGGCAAACGTTGAAAAAGCAACACTGTGAATACAATAACGACTTGTGGTTGGGTGAGCGATAGTCGTTGAGTGTGATTGCTGTTTTTTTTATCTATTTTTATTTTATTTATTTGTTTCAACGTCAGAATTATTCAATTTCTATGACAAACGACATTTTTCATCTGAAAAATAATCCATTGTGGTTTGTGAGAAAACTGCCTTCAGCAGAAATTGGTAAAACATCAATATTTTTTTTTATTAATCCTTAATAATTTGATGGTTTTATATTTCAGTTTTGAGTATAAATATTGAAAGTATTCATTCAATTTCAAACACATGTTCATGCTATGGGAAACTGAAAATTCCGCATACCTACTCGAAAAATTTTACGATTAAAAAAATCGTCATTTTAGCATTTATTAATGGCAACACTTCCATGTCGGAACAGAGCTGTAAGTCATCACAGTTTAATCGATTTAAGATTTTTTTGTTCGGAGAGTTGTAAGCTTTTGAAAGAAAAATTATCGAATTGAAAAATAAATATATCTCATTAGACAGTCAAGAAAAAAATTGAAAGAAATCAAGAAAGAATCTTTCAATGAATAGAACATGATAAAAAAATTTTAACAAATTAAAAAAATACAAGGTTCTGAAGTGGCTGACTTGACGTGGAATGCTCTGTATACTTGTGACAAAATATGGAAATGGCGTCAATAAATGTACTTGTCCAGCTTTTTTTCATTCAGGGGTACACATGTTCGATATTCCAAATGTTATGGGTTTACCGCATGTACGTACAAGCAATGGACCAAGTCACAGTGCCAACATGCTTAAACACATCGTCGTCATTCCGTGCACGTGTAGTTTTGAATCTCCGCAAATGAGGGTACAGAGCATTGGTGATTTCTTATGCTATCGCACCATAATTGGATCATAATTTCGTGAATTATTCGTTAAGAGCTGAGGGTCAATTTGACATTCTTCCCTAGGCCGCCGAAACATACATACTATATATAGTTATATACTACAAAAACTGCCAGCTGCGGTCACGTAAATGATTACTAAGTTCATTTTGTGTGTTTTGATGGTAGGGAAGCCCTTCGTCACTCCTCACCTTCCCTATAAGGACTTCTATGTACCATCGGTAGACCTATGAATGAAGATCAAGAGCAGTGGAACATTTCGGAGCATGCTGCCAACTTCTCCGTCAATTTTGCAGCCCCATGCCATTAGATGACGTCATATACCCCCAACTAACTCTACAACCCTTTTTAAGGCTTCGAGATGAGAAATTTATGCGTCAATATGGAATCTCCGCACTCGGGTTGTACGTGATCGGAACCCCTTACACCTTGCGAGTTTCGCCAATTGCTGCTCTTTGATATATTCGACCCTATCTTTATGTTTCATACTTCCCTAGCATATCTGTGGTTTTCGGTCCTACAATCTATACTCATGACTACCATTCATGCACCATTTTTGTCTAAATTTTTCATTCTAAAAAGTTCTTTTCCTTCCCGAAAAGCATCGCATTCTTGTTTTTTTTTATTCCCACGAAACGATCAAAGATGAATAAAAAAGAGTGGTTTCTGGTTATTTTATTTCGAGACTCTATTCTGGCAACAATCTCTATTCCTTTTTAACTCGTGCTTATCCTAATCGAGTTTGCTCACCTGAATCTCGAAATTCATCTCTCTTGTTCGATAACTCTCTCTTTCCATCCCTCTTCCTGTCTCTTTCAATGACTTTCTCCCTCGAAGTAAACCTAATACACGTTTTCATCCCTGTCCCTCTCACTTACTATCTATCCTCGTTCCGCTTGTCGTACCCGGTGCATCGACAGACTCGCGCAATCAGTTGCCGTAATGCTGCGATTCAGAGTTCATCAGGGCGGCCATTTTCCTGACACCCCTTATTACCGCCATTTTGTCAAGGCCTCGGGAACTCACATACGTACAAAAGCTATGATTTTCCTGGATCAAAGTTTTGTTGGTGTTGGAGAAGCACATCGCTGCGCACGTATTTACCCCACGTTGGATCACCCCTAAAGGACGTGATAGTGCAGCAGCCCTCATTCGCAGAGGTTTGGTTAGATATCTTCCATGTGGATGAATCACAGTTACATCAAATACGACCAAATCCACGTGTACATGCAGACTTACAAAGATGGAGCTTCCTATAATTTCTCACCCCCTTTCCCATCATGGTCGACAGTCTATCCACCTCCGTCTTGCACAATGTCGCTAGACGGAAAGTTAAAGCTCGCCTTGCTGGCGCCATTCGCTTCATTCGATCACACACCCAAATCTGATTAACGACGCATTGTTTGCTGTGAACGGTCCACGACGACGCTGACACCATACTTTCAATGAGGGTACCAAACCGCACATGGATAACTATCAAACATCGGTTTTGCGGCTAAGCAAAGACGGAGATAACCACGCAAGCTTTCGAACAAACGAAGATCTCATTTTTTATAACTCATCACAATAACGATTGCAAATAACCATGCAGGATACTTCCCGATTTGCTTTCAGTTGACCCCGTGTAGGTAATACTTGAGAAGCTTGTGTAAGTAAAAATCGCAAAACACAGCAAAAATTCTGTAAAAAAAGTTGCGACAAGTACATTTATTCCCCCGAATAGTAGTTTTGAGTGATCAAATATCGTGTTACGTCCTAGAGTCTACCCCTCGTTGCTGGTTAGTCGTCGCTACCTAGATAAAAGAAAAAACCAAGGGGAACACTTTCATGGCCCAATATTGTATATTGTTTATTCCTGACACTTATTAATCTGTCTATTTGGTTACATCCGGTGCAAAGTCCAGTATATAAGAATACACCGAGTCGTTATAATTCTCTCTCACGGAGTTAAGAAACGCTCTGCTGACCGCCCTTATCAGCGAAGGCTCGGAGACGTTACCCGATACCTTCATCCGGCGTTGGCGCAATCTGTCGAACAACAATATAGTCGTCTATAAAGTTAATCCTACGTACATTCAAATTAATTAGCCAAAACGATCATTCACTTAAACTTCACAAACAATTTTTAATTATTGTCATAAAAATCTTATTAACCCATTTGTCGAACGTACTCGCGTACGCCGATCTGAAAGAAAAACAACAACATGAGGGAAAAGATAACATTAAAAAGGGATGAATTGTCAAATCAACAATCAATTAACTAAAGGTTAATTAATCATTCAAAGCTAATTAATCAACAATCAATTAACTGAAAGTTAACTAATTGTTGATGTTATTGTTGATGCTACACAAATTAAAACGGGGTAATGTAAAATTAATGATTAACCAACATCGATTGGTTAGCCAATAATTACAAATCGAAATACATTATATAAAAGATAATGCACGAGAGAAAGAAACTTTGTACTTACCCATAAAAATGTAAGCGCGAAAGCGCTTACTCATCAAAGGAAGTCTCATTACGCCTCCGAGCCACGCGAACGAAAACACAAGTGTGCGTTTGTCGACTCGCACCGAGATGCATGGGGGCCTATCAATGATACACCTATACACTCAGGGTGCCTTCGCGAGATTAATTTTTTTGAGAGCGCAAGATTGACGCGCTCGTCAGTTCTCGATCTCTCCTTGTTCGCGCGTGGCCCGTCGGTCGTCCGAGAGTTCGTCCCGCGTGACTCAAAATCGATAAAATAACATTATTCAAAAAAAAAGAGCAAAAAATCGTTTCATGTTCGCGCATTTCAAAAGGTGTAACAATACATATTTTAAACCAAAAGGTGAAATATCGTCTGAATTATTTACCAAAAACCCGTCCTCGCGAAAGCGTCCGAACATCCGTCATCCTCATCGTAACTCTACAAAATCTTCGACGTTCTACCCAATTTAACCGAACTCAGCGACGGTTCCACGAATTGTTGGAACTATACCAAATTTCTGGCTCCATTAAAAGGCGATCGACCCGAGTTTTTCATAAACCCGACGTGTCACTTAAAGACAACACCGAACGACACACCAAGCATCACCCTGGGTCGCACACCTTCCACCTGTAATCCGACCGTTCTCCAAAAACTGGTAAGTGCTTTTCTTCATATTTTTGCGTCACCTGGAAACTGTCTCGCGCACCAGGATTCTGGTCCTAGAGGGGAAGATCTCACCCTTCTAAACACAGGATCCAAAATAATCCTACGCGTCTTTTCCCCGTGTAAATTCTTTGATAATCCGTTCGTTCAATCTGTTGGAGTTGCCGACGGCAAAATAACCCCGTCGCTCCATGTAACTGCGCTTTAGTTCATCAATAAAATTTACGCGCGTCTAAGTAAATCAACAAAATCCGGGCATTCAAACGTGCGACGTAACAATCGAGTATAAATTTCACAAAGAGTCAGGAAATAATGAAATTTTCAATAACATTAACAGGCAATTACATTAAAACCCATGATCGAAAGATATTTCAATTAATTCTCAGTAGTTGTTCTACAGTATAGTTGTTTTGCACAAGAATAATCAGAATTACGTTGAAAAAACCCCAGGATAGAAAAAAATTTCATACGGACAAAATTTAGTTGGAAACAACATTCGGACGAAGAACTTGGCAAAGCTCTGCTGAATATTGGTAATGTAGCTATCATTCATGGTCGCGAATTTGCCAAGTACTTCGTCCGAATTTTGCTTCCAACTAAGTGGACGAATGAAATTTTTATCTATTCTAGGATCTGTATGTAATTCTGATTCTTCTTGTGCAAAACAACTGAGAATTAATTGAAATATTTTTTCGATGTTGGGTTTTAATGTAATTGACTGTTAATGCTATCGGTAGCGGCTTGACACGAAATATTAAAAAAAAAGCCGGCGTGAGCCCTGTCGCGCTCTTACATACTCGAATGTGACACTTTTGGACTTTTTTATTTTTTCAAGCTGCTCTCATGGAACAACGCGTTAAGTAAAAAATCTATTTCACGGAGTATTAAATTTTTTTTAATCCTTTCCAATGGTCCTTGTTGCATGTCAATCACGCCATCTCGAGATTTCATAATTTTGTGGATTAAGATCCGATGTTTCGGGATTTTTTCGTTTTTTTTCGGTCAGAAATTCGTGAGTAACATCATACATACGTCTTTCGTCAGTTTCAATCACGAAATATTATTACTATATGAGGCGTTCCACGCTAAATCGGCCATTGCTTGACCTATACATTTTTCATTTGGCTGATTTTTTTTTCTTTTCAAGCGCAACGAAAGAAACTCGCCTGATTTTTTCGAAATTTTTATCTCAGAAAATTTATCCAGCAGAAATTTTTGAAATTTTTTTCCATCCATCTATAGCTCCTTCAAAAATTGAGCAAATCGAATGTATGAAGGGTCAAAATTTTCGTTTTTGATTGTTCTTTCATTTGAAAATACATTTTTAATAAAAATATGAAATGCATTATTCGATCTGTTTTTTCTATTTAAAAAATAAAATTTTTTCTTCCGTGATTGACTGGTTTGATTTTCTTTAAATTTTTCCATGAAAAGTAGATATTTTTTTGGAGAATTCCAAGCTTAGTGCGATTGTGAGCAAATCATTCTTCCCATGTGTTTTTGTAATTTTATTAATTTTTTTCTTCAATTTTCAGTATATAATCGTTTTTTTCTAAAGTCATTTCCATCTTCGATTTTATTTACATTTTTTCACGAAAAGTGATTATTATTAAGATGAATTTCAGGCCCTGTGTGATTGTGGGAAATAATTTTTCCTGTGTTTTTATAATTTAATTGATTTTTTTTCAATTTTCAGTATAAAATCGTTTCTAAAAAGAAATTGAATACTAGTTTTCGAAAAAGTACTAATTTTTTGGAAATAATTAGCTACGAGATATCAGAGAGCTGAACCAACTCCTGAAACGCATAAAGTGCAATATGTAATTCCAGCGGGAGATGATGTGCTTAAAGTGCAGTGTTGTTAACAATGTGACGACTGTAAATTTTGCAAAATTTTCAAACCCGAAAGGGAATGTGTAATAAATATTTTGGCACATGAAATGAATTAAATCCTTACCTGTATGACAATAAATAATGTTTTGTTAATAATTCGTAAGTCACACTAATCTACGTTGGACATACGTCCCTTGCGCGACCGGTGGACATTTGTCCCCTCCTGATGTCACTCTTGTACAATATTACTATATATGAGGTGTTCCACGCCAAACCAGCGGACTTTTTCCCGGATCCCTGCCAATTTTATTCCATTTTTTTTTATATGATTACATTGAGTCTAAAAGATACCAAACATTAAAAAAAAAATTTTATAAACACTCTCCATAGGGGAAAAATTTTTTTTCTAAAGAAAAACGCCCCATTCAAAAAATCGGAAAAAATCCCCAAAAATGCGTGATTGTATGTAGAACATTTTTTTTCTGTGTTTTACGAGCTATTGAGGTTCTAGAAATTCCTCAAAATTCGTGAACCGCTTACTTTTCTATATGCACCTGAAAGATCATTATTCCGGACGACTATATTCATTTCATCAATCCTGTTACATTATTTTTGTGTTCGCATTGATTTCATCTGGAAGAATGAACGTATGTTATTCGTCCGGACCGTCCGGACTTGTAGCAGTTTAGCTCTGTTTTGATAACATGACCTTATTCGTACGATTTGCAGACGACTAGACACAGCCTTCTTTAAACTATAATAATTGTATCGTTCGATTATTTATATTTGTTCCGTTATTTATAACCTGAAATAAAAAAAATGGCATAAGTTTGAACTCATTATTGTTGTTTGTCCACTCTAATTATATTTGCTTTTTTTTTGTATTGATGCCTGCCCCCGACCAGCTGGCAGTCACTTCGCTCGCGCCGCAAATGTCGGGGCAGGCATCAAAACATCTTCTATCGATAAATGCACATTTCGGAAGAAACGTACTTTCAACCGGCTGTGAAGAAAAATCTCAAAAGACAGCATGAATGCTGTGAAAAAATTGGAGACAAGTACATTTATGTTTTGTCACCTAAACAGGAGTCTCAGTGAAACCCTACGTGTTACTCATGTAGTCCAATAAACGAATGCACGATGATTTATAAGAAGAAGTAGTTCTATCTATTCTCTCGAAACTTGCCTCAAATGTATAAAAAGACCATTTCAAACGTAATGATAAAATAAAATGAATCTGTTAAATCATGGTGATGCATGTAAAACGTTTGGTTTAAAGAAACAAAACGTTGTCAAATAAATGCAAAAGCGACGAGTACATCGGATGACGGATGAAAAAAATTACAAACATAATGGTATTGTAAAAAAATGGGGACCAAAGAAATTACCAAAAAGATATAAATAGCAAAACATTATTAACAAAACAATAATACAGAAACATTCAAAAAATTACGAGCATAAACGAATTACCAATCGAAAAAGAGTTACAAGATAAACAATTGCAATGGTTTGGAAATCGTCCTAGTCTTACTTAAAATTACCATACAAAGTTGTCAGAGTGAATATTTCCTAAAACAAAAATATACAAAGAAAAAAATTACAAACGAAAAAAACACGAAAGGAAAAAATTGCAAATGAAAAAACTAGAATAGAAAAAAAATACAAATGAAAAGAATAGAAGTGAAAAAAATTACGAACGAAAAAAAATTTAAACGAGAATAATTACAAACAAAAAATAATTTTTTAAATAAAATACAAACAAAAAAATTGAAACGAAAAAAAAATTTTGCCGTACTTGGCGAGTTCGTGAACATGAGATGTAAGTGTATTACGTGAAGTTAACAACGAAAAAACTTCGCCAAGTACGGCAAAATTTTTTTTTCGTTTCAATTTTTTGTTTGTATTTTATTTAAAAAATTATTTTTTGTTTGTAATTATTCTCGTTTATATTTTTTTCGTTCGTAATTTTTTTCACTTCTATTCTTTTCATTTGTATTTTTTTTCTATTCTAGTTTTTTCATTTGCAATTTTTTCCTTTCGTGTTTTTTCGTTTGTAATTTTTTTCTTTGTATATTTTGTTTTAGGAAATATTCACTCTGACAACTTTGTATGGTAATTTTAAGTAAGACTAGGACGATTTCCAAACCGTTGCAATTGTTTATCTTGTAACTCTTTTTCGATTGGTAATTCGTTTATGCTCGTAATTTTTTGAATGTTTCTGTATTATTGTTTTGTTAATAATGTTTTGCTATTTATATCTTTTTGGTAATTTCTTTGGTCTCCATTTTTTTACAATACCATTATGTTTGTAATTTTTTTCATCCGTCATCCGATGTACTCGTCGCTTTTGCATTTATTTGACAACGTTTTGTTTCTTTAAACCAAACGTTTTACATGCATCACCATGATTTAACAGATTCATTTTATTTTATCATTACGTTTGAAATGGTCTTTTTATACATTTGAGGCAAGTTTCGAAAGAATAGATAGAACTACTTCTTCTTATAAATCATCGTGCATTCGTTTATTGGACTACATGAGTAACACGTAGGGTTTCACTGAGACTCCTGTTTAGGTGACAAAACATAAATGTACTTGTCTCCAATTTTTTCACAGCATTCATGCTGTCTTTTGAGATTTGATTTGACGACTTTTTGTGCACTGTAAACTTGAAATTTCACAGGATATTGGAAAATCTGCATGTTACGACACAATATAGATGATATCCTGTTATCATTAATTCATTTTGTTGTTCGTTCCAAAAAATACACATAACTATTCTTGGCGTTTCTCGGCCAACTTTTTTTTTCGACTTTAGTATCATCAGCAACAACCCATGAGGTCCCAGATCTTAACATGCTCGTATAATGCCCTTGAAATATGGTTCGACCATTATGGAATATAGCACCATTGACTTTAAATTTTCGGCCGCAAACAGTAACTACAGCGGATGAAATACCTTTAATACTAAAATCAATCTTTGAAAGTTTCAAAGTTTTCTCATCTATAGACAATATTAAAAGTTGAACAATCAAAACGCTTTGAACAGTTGTCAGCGAAGTTTTTGTCAAGAGTGTTTCCATGCTGCCACAAGCATCACACTGTCTTATCTTATTAGGACATTTTGAGATTCGTTCGAAACCTAAAAACTAAAAAGAGCTTATCGGATTGTAATGAACCGGACAATTTTTTTTTCCGTTTCAATTTTTTTGTTATTATTTTTGTTTATAATTATTCTTGATTGTAATTTTTTTTTGTATATTTTTGTGATTCTAATAATTTTAGCAGATATTCACTCTGACAACTTTGCATCTGAATAGTAATTTTTTTCAGTTTTGTAATTCTTTTTCAATTGGTAATTTGTTCATGTTCGTAATTTTTTGAATGCTTTTGTAATATTGTTTGATTTATAATTTTTGGCTATCATATGTTTCCATTTGTAATTTCTTTGTTCTCCATTTTTTATGATGCACTATGTTTGTAATATTTTTTATTCGTCATCTGATGTACGTTTGCTTATATTGTCACTTTTGCTTTTATTTGACAACGTTTTGCTCTTTTGAACTAACCGTTTTTCATGCATTACCACGATTTAGCAGAATTATTTTATTTATTACGGTTGAAATGGTTTTTTTTTTTTTATAACTTTTTCTAATGAATAGCTCATTTGATTGAGGCAAGTCCCGAGAGAAAATCAAACTACCTCTTCTTATAAATCATCATGCATTTGTTTTTTGGATAGTTTTCAAACGACTCATTTTTTTGAGGACAATTATTCATACATGATGTTGGATCAAAATTTGACGAGGATAATTGTGCAGAGATCTCTATTACATGAGTAACTTGTAGGGTTTCACGGAACCTACTGTCTAAGTTACATAAATGTACTGGTTTCCATTTTTCCCACAGTATTCATGCTGTTTTTTTGGAATGTAGTGAACCCGAAAAACCGATGGATTTTATTCATCGCCTTCAAGATTTTCCATTGATGATAATGATTACTATGAAAATCATATAACGAGTATGAAAATGCAATAAAATCAATAATGCAATTCACACCTCCATACCCACCGCCATCGATGCAATGTACAATGATAAGATTACAAGAGAGTCAAATTTGTAATTTGATTCGCCCGTTATCGTAGAATGTCGACCGTATTCCACTGTGCAATGCTCATTACCGCACCGGCAACTGATGAGCGCGGTGTTACTAAGCTGCGACGGATACGTTCCTGCTTAATTCAATCGTTTGACACGATAAATTTTGAATAAGAAAAATATAGTTGTGTGCTTTTAACAAATAAAAGTACGCAACTTCTCTGTAAAGTGGGTGAGTACTATATTTTGAACCATTGTTTAAAAGTAGCAGCATATCTTCTTTCTGCATAAAGCGGGTGAAAACATAAAAAGGAAAATCTTATTTTATTTCAGATGCCCAGAAATAAAATTCATCATGCAATGGTGATCAAAAAAAACAAGATTCATCACGGAATGGTGACTTAAAATCGACCTCACCAGTCAAAATTGACAACAAACAAGGTTCGACAAAATCTTGAAATATATTCAATGAATATTTAATAACTCGATAGTTTTATGCTCAAATTTAACATTTTTTTTTATTAACATCAACTTGATAAATTGAAAAACAGACGACTTTGAAATATACAGCCTCCCTGCTAGATGAGCGATCGAAGCTCTTGATTGTAACTTCTAATAATAATAAAGTATGGTCAGTTTTATTCCGTTGCAATTATTTGTGTTGTAATTTTTTACATAGTAAAATGTTCGTAATTTTTGCCAATTCTCTTGTATTGTTTTGTTTGTAATTTATTAGAACATATTAATGTACGTCCTGCGAATTCAACTTTTTTATTGGTGCATTTCCGTAATTTAGCAGGTTTGAGTTATTTTATTAATTTTTGAATCGTGAATTCCTAGCATTTGATTTTTCAGATGACGTTTTTTTTTAAGAAAGCAATGCAATGTACTTTATTACATTAGTTATATTTTGAAGGAGGAGTGTTTTACGGTTACAGTCATAGTTATATTTTGAAGGAGTTCTTTTCAATAATAACGTGAGCAATTTTTCCATAAAGTGGATCATGAGTTTTTGTTGTCTACTATCCTGCAAAGAATCACCATTGTAACTTGCAAAATGTCAACGACCCTTAAAAAAAAAAATTTTAAATAAAAAATGCAAAACTCGAGTAGAGTATTCGAAAATTCAAAAATTGTTTTCAAAATGTTATTCTCAAAAAATGGAATTTATTTTTTGTCCATGTGTTTTTAGTATACAAAATCTTGCATTATATAGTTAATTCTTATTATATTTTTTAGATGAGCAGGTCAGACCGCCACGATGGAAGCGTGCAGGACAAAAATGCCGAAAAAACGAAGAAGATGCTCAGAAACGGCTCCAATACTTAGTGAAACAATTATCGACTCCCCGTCGATATTGAATCACAGAGCCGGGAAAAAAAACAGTATCGGTGAACTGTTATCATATTCGCGATCTTTATAACCTCAGTAGTTGTTCGTAATAAACAACATATGAAAAACGTCATTCACGGAAATATATATCGGTGAACTGTCATCATATTCGCGATCTTTATAACCTCAGTAGTTTTCGTAATAAACAACATATGAAACGTCATTCAAGGAAATATATATGGGTATATGTTTGTATTATGGCACCAGGAAAAAAATATACAGATATATAAAATGTATTATGGCACCAGGAAAAAAATAATATAGATATATAAAATGTATTATGGCACCAGATTTGTCTCTGAAAAAAAAACAAATAAACATCAAAAATGTGTGCGAAAACCCGACCCATTTTTTGATCCAATTAAAAAATAAATAATTAATATCTCTTCAATGCGTTGAGCTAGAGAGTTCGGAGAGGTCACAATCGAAAGAAAAAAAAAAATAAAAAATACGTCAACTTACAGTATTCTCTGAACTACTGTATTTCATTAATTATTAAAGAAACAAATTTTGAAAATTTTCGAAAACAATTGGAAACGCTATCGCTCCGGTAAAGACTCTCTGTCAGCGACTCGTCATAACATAAATGTACTTGTCTCGGAGTCGCTACCGCGACTCTAGATAGTATACACCACACGGGCAGACGTTTGAAAGCTCGAAAAATTCATTTCAAGCTCGAAAAAAAAATGAAATCGTCGTAAAAAGTTGCGTTCCAACTTCACAAAAAGTTACTAAATAGATTATCTACTGAAGCATACATGGCCAAGTACACGGAGTTTGTGAATATTTTGTAAAAGCCCCAAGAATTGGTGAAAAATTTAGTTTATAGAAGTTTAGCATTTTATGTTGAACAGATATGCACAGAGTACTTGGTACTTGTCAGGCTTAAAATATTCTCGCCTAGTTACAGCTGAAAATATCCTGTGCTTTCCTGAGTGAACTTGTGCGAGAAAGTTAGCGGCTCAGGCAGTTCCTAGCTTTGCAGAAATTAAAACATTCTATTTTGTTTTCTATTTTTTTTTAAGATTTTTTTCCCAGATGATTTCTACGATCAAGCTAACTTCTAATTTTCACTGAAAATATCTATGTATCTATATATCTATCAGAGATCGGCAAAATTACTATTTTTGCTCTCATTTTCGGGTTAAATTATTGATTAGTGAAAAAATAGTCATATTATTTTCAATAATATCGATTTTCGAAAAATTTGACATTGCTTCATACAACATTATGAAATAACTTTTAAAAAAATTTTACAAAAAATAATTTGTAATTAAGAAAAAAAAAGTATTTTCCAAGATGATATTACCAATTAACGAGACGGTTGATATTTAAAAAAAAAGGAAATATCAATTTATTGAAAAATTTGAAATGGTAAATAGTATATTACACACCTAGGGCAGGAAAATAAGTAATGTCTCAGATCACATGTAATTGTCGGCCGAGGCGAAGCCGAGGCTGACGAACATGTGGTCTAAGGCTTTACTTTTTCCTGCCCGAGGTGTGTATACGATTTTTCTGTCCGACGCAGCCGGAATGTGTCAACTTCGGCCCGCGTAGCGGGCCGAAAGTAGCCACTTTCCGGCCGGAGGGCAGAAAAATATATTTTTAAATGGCCAAAAAAACTAATGGACGTAACGTAAATTCCGAATTGACTGAAAAATTAAATTTAAAAAAAAAATCAAATGGTCGGAAAAAATAATTGAATGGAAAAAAAAAATCAATTGATTGTGGATGATAATTAAAAAAAAAATACTTCTAATTACTTGGAAAATAATTAAAATTTATACATTAAATAAAGATGATATTTGTGAAAAAATATTGCATACAAACATACGAAAACTTTTTACTTCCGCATGGAAATGATAAAAAAATTTAATAGTTACTTATCACTCGACCCATACTTTTTTCAAAAATCACGGTTTAAAGCTTTGTCCTTTGTTGCCAGAAAATTTCTTGATAGAAATGTCAAATTGAACAACTCTCCATATTCAATGTCGGTTTTACTAATTTATCACTTTGGCATTTCAATAAGTCATATTTTTTGTTCCACATTTTTTCACAAAAAAATTGCAATTCGAATTCCTTAAGATATGATTTCTAAAATTGAAACCGGACCATAAAATTGACACATTTCAGTTTTTGAAGTTAACGATCTGGGATTTCTTAAATTCATTAGAAGTATGGTCAACAGAATATATACGTAATTCATATTTATACCACGAGCTGGCGTGGGCATTATTGAATGTTTTACTGCAACTTAATATTTGCATTTTCTTCATATCATATCAAATATGAATAAATCCTGAATTTGGTATCATGAATTTATTCTTTATGAGTTTTATCAACAAATCGTTTACTACAATAATCGAATCACCACCTTTTTCTTCATTTCGTTTTTCAATATTTTTTCGTTCAGTTCTCGCGAATTTGAAAAAAAATGTGTGGGAAGAGATATAACCATCTGATCTGATTTATCAGTTCACGAAAAATCAAATTCACCAAAAATATAATAATTTGTTTTCTGAGTTCATGGTTCCTGTAAAACCATAATTCTTCTACCCTAAACAATGGTACGTATCGAATGTTTTGTCGAAATTCGTTATTCCAAAATCATTAATTAAGATATGAAAAAAATCGGTCATAATCGATTGTCTTGATTATTAGATTCAACTTTTTTTTCATTAATCCTGAAAAGGAAGAAATTAGAAATACCACCAACATTCGAATTACATTGATCAATCGGCAATTTTTTCATATGGACTCTCAATTTAATTTGGTGTTGGTTAGTAATTTCATCAATTTTTATTCTGAAATTACAAAGTTGATGTCGATGACTTGATTTGAATCCGCTACCGGAATGTTCTCTAGTCAGAAAAATGTAAATAAACTGTTTTCGTCGTCTAGTACTTCTGAAACCAATTGAATGATGACATCAATGACAATAATATCAATAATAACAATAATAATAATGATAATAATAATAACGTTTGATGATAATGAATAATTACAATCTAAAGAGGATTCAAACAAATAACATAATTGTTACCTACTTACCCATGGAATTATGACAAATCGAATATAAAATTGAACCCTTCAATCATCCAGTTGTGAAACAAGTTTTCGAGAAATTTCATAATATACTCACCTATGACAGCACCATTGCTCGAAGGTAACCGCCTTAACGATGGAAATTTCGGTATACCCGTTTTAGTAGAAATTGACACAAATAGAACTAAATAAATATACATTACTTATTTCTGAAACGCATCGAATGAAATAATGTCCTGTCGTTCATTCAACGTCCATACATGCAAAGCTGTGTGTATTCTCGATATAGGTAATATATTGTGAATTATGTTTTTCACACATTTTCGAAAATTAATTTTTGGAGTTTTTTGATTTTTGATTTTCGCAGTAATGACGAAAAATTACGCTTTTATCTTACGTCAATTTTTTTCGTGATTAGGAAGATTATTTTACTTCATTTTCAATTTTCTCAAGTAATTGGTAATATTTTTTTACTAATTATTATTTTTCAGTTAATTAGAAATTGTTTCTTATCCAATTTTTTCCCCCCACTAATTAGAAATCTATTCTTCGTCCATTACTTAATTTCAAGTAATTGACAATATTTTTTTTTCAAATATCAATTTATTCTTCAATTTCCAGTATCATTTCAAAAATTATTTTTTATTTCGTAGTTGATAATTCATTGTTTTTGTATGTTCTTTTCCAAGTATTTTGTAATATCGTTTAAATAATTTTTGATCTGTGTGTCAATTAGTATTTATAATTTTACTATTCTTTTCTTGGGGTCAGCTTAAGCATAATCAATAATTAATTTTATTTTGCCGATCTCTGATATCTATAATCTATATATCTTAAATAATGATTACTAAGTAATGGAAAAAATCGATTGATTAATTATTTCATGAATGAATTTATAACTTATTCATTACCGTCCATGCTTGTTTGAATGCTCAAATCGGTGACAACGATGGCACGAGAAAAGCGGAAGCATACGAGCCGCTCGCCGAGGGTGTCGAACGCATTGCTCGCCTCTCCAAGGCGCCAAACGCGATATCAATGTGTTTTTTCAAAACGCAAAATTGGCTCCTTCTCGCAGGCTTTTATTCTGTTGTTCGCAGGATCGTTCTGTTCGCGTCCAATCAGAACGAGACTAGGCTTATTCAAAAACTGAAAAAATTGCTGAAAAATTTGGAATTAATTTTTTTTTTTAAGATTTGATTTAAGAAAACTAGAATACATTTGTTTGATACACGTCCATTTATTAAGCAATGTACAAAACATTACAGAACATGTGTAATTCAAATTCAAATAATAATACAAGTTTAAATGGTGTATCGGGGTACATTCACAATTTTTTTCCATAGTTTTCTGTCTGCACAGCTTTATTTCCAACGTTGCAATTATTAAATACAAAAGTATTATTAGAACTGGTTATGTGAACATTGCAGTTTTTAAAAATGCAATTCTGCGTACGTGCATCCTAATTGGTTGAGCATTGAATATAAAGGCCAATATTGGGATGATAAAAACAAGGAAATTTCGGTTCCTGTGGTTGAACTTCGCAAGTTCCCTCAGAACTCCCATGATTGGAATCACCAGAAATACTGAAATTTATATTTTTATCACTTTTTAGGACGTTCGCTTCTTGATTTGTCCTAAATGTAGATGGAATGGAAATGTTAGAATTTTGGATTTTCTTCACGACAGATGTAGTAGCAGTTTTAGAAGTTATCGCTTGATATTCCTTCGATCTAAACGTGTTCTTAACTCTAGAAGTTGACTCTACAGGATCTGTCTATCCCACAGCACCAGGTTGTTTTGGTTCGCTTACGGATATCGATTCCACTACTAATCTGGTCACAAATTCTTTTTTTGTTATTTATCGAGTCAGCGATGTATCCAAAAGCAACAGTTGCAGATTTCCATCCTCCGTGTCGTTGTAGCGGAGTCAGGTCGGAACCAGCGTCCATCAAAAGAGTCGCCGAAGTCCTGCGGAAGCTGTGACCGGTAAAATTTATTGATTCCAACAGCTTGTTGGATGCATTTTCCTTTTGAGTAACGGAGAAAAAATCTGTCGATTTAGCACGTTTCCGGTTGAGCCTGCATGTATCTCCAACACAAGTCAAACAATCCATCTGCTATCGTGAAAGATCTTGGAACGTAGTTTTTGATCTTCGGGATTTTGACTAGAAGGACATTCTTCTAATTTTTGAATATCACCGACAGTGATCCCAAAGATAAGCGCAACCTAAACATAATATTTAAGAGAATAAGTAATTCAAGTTATTAGATAATTTCATCTATGTGTATGATTGTTTAGGGTGTACTTACTTTTTCGCATAAATAAACATCATCCCGCGCTTCGTTGAAAAACTTCGAAATGCTGTTTCGCGAAAAGACTTGCGACTTCTTTGGCCGATACTCCAACTATTCTTTTTCAAGAGAGATGTCAAGTTTTTGTAGCAACCAATATCCACATGATCGCTGGTATTGATCGAGCATTTCAGCATCGAATATGTAGCCCATAAACTTGTTGATGAATATTTTTTTGATAAATCAGCGAAGTATGCAAGCATTACTTCTTCACAAAAAGAATTCGGCTTATTTTCCTTTCACCATTTTTTGAATCCGTTGTATGCTGATGTAGATGGGGCATTCCACGCCAAATCGACCACTTTTGAACCCGACCCCTTTTGATTTGGCAGAAACTTTTTTATCCTTTTCTACTCTACCAAAAGCGTTTTTCAGATTTTTTTCAAATTTTTTTACCCGACCCAGAAAAAGTTATAAATTTTCAAAACAATGGCGTCATTTTTGTTCAAAGTGACATAATTTTTTCGAAAATTGACTTATTGGGACGTTTTTATTTTTTTATTTTTGTATTTGATTGTACTTTTGATTGATTGATTGATTGATGTTTATTAGCTTTCTCAGCTATTTGTTGTACATTTCATTATATAGTTCTTACTTCTAGTCATTACTTTACTGTAGATACAATGTATTCCTTTACCATACGCTTGAATTGGACAATTTTTTCGCAGTTTTTTACTTCTGTAGGCAACGCATTGTACATTTTTATCCCTTCGTAATAAAGGAATTCGTAATTTCAGGAAATTTATCTAATGGTCGTAAGAATTCATCTTCACCGTTTTTTTTTCGAGAATTTAAGAAAAAAACGAAAATTTTGGGATGATTGCCATTTTTTTTATTTTCTCCACAAGAAGAAACTTTGACATTTTCCACAAGTTCTCTGAAATTTCCAGAGTGGGCTTTTTTCGCTCTCTATTTTCTTTCGATTAAAAAAAAAAAAATTCAACTCGGCTTATTTCTAATGACACCACTTCGAACATTTTCTATGATGTACCGAGAACCTTGAAAGTTGAAAAAAAATTATGAAAAATGGGAAAAAATTAAAGACAGCCCTGAATGTTTTTTGTATTTTTATAAACTACATTGGAAAACAAAAAAAATGGAATAAATTTTATTGTTTGGCCAAACTATAAGCTTGTAGCAATTTAGAAATAGGTTTTTTTGAATTTTTTTTTCTATTTTTCTCTGAAAAGTGCAATAAAAGAAAAATTAAAAAAAAAACGTCCCATAAGTTAATTTTCGAAAAAGTTATGTCACTTTGAACAAAAATGACGCCATTTTTTTGAAAAATTTATAACTTTTTCTGGGTTAGGTAAAAAAATTTGAAAAAATTCTGAAAAACGCCTTTGGTAGCGTCGAAAAGGATAAAAAAGTTTCTGCCAAATCAAAAGTGGTCGACTTGGCGTGGAATGCTCCATATAATTTTTTATATTTACTGGGCAACAAATTCAGAGTAACAGTTTTTGCCATTCCTTGTATAGCTTTCGGGACTATTTCACCATTTTCGCTAAGTTCACTCTCCGAACTGATCATTTTTGAATAAATGTTGTAATCCACAAATCACAAACTGTAGGTTAGCATTCCGTCAAAATTTTCGTTGTCACTTTTTCTACAGCACGAAATTGTTTTAAGAAGAAATGCTAACCTATCCCCCTTCTGTCATTTGTCTGTAGTGAATTTCGAAGTGTCAAAAAGGACATTTTAATGTATTTTTTCTTGTGTGCTGTCCATCTGTGAAGTTGATCCTTTCATTTTTGCACCGTGTAAAAAAGGGCTATTTAAGTCACGGAAAAGCGTGCGTAAAGTGCGGGTTTAGGTCTCACTGTGCTATAAAATAATTAATTATCAATGAAATAAAAAAAAAAAAAATGTTTAAAAAATACTTAATGAATAAAACAAATCAATTATCTAGTTGTATTTACGAAAATAGTTTTTTTTTTTACAATTTTTGTTCTAATTTTTTATTTCATCTCATTTCCATTTTCTCTTCTATTTGATTTTACTCCTTCTACTCACATCCATGGTTCTTTGTAAAAAAAATTGGTTGCCTCAAAAAGGGCATAAGTGCGTAAATTAATTTATGGCTTAGGTTGAATGTAAAAGTTATATCGTTCAGTTCATGAAAGGTCACAATCTCATATCACCCAGAAAAAAGATCAATTCAATCTACTAGGATCATTTATTCGATTTTTAAAAATTTAAATCAAAAAAATTTCTGTTTGCCTCAACTAAAAAGCTGCATTTGAATCAAGTTAATAATTCTATTCGAGTTCATTTATTTGGGTACCCACGTCAAAGCTTATCGCTTCGACCACTACGTGGCGCAAAGCGTCGAAACATTTCTTATATACGAATTGCGCTCTGGATGTGCATAAATAGCGGAAACCCAAGTTATACTTACTCAAAACGGACCATGTCTCAAAACAAACAGACGGTCGTGAATTGTGATGTCCACCCAGTGTTCCAGACCCATGGAAATATTAAGTAACAACAATAATAATAATGATAATATTAAATGTGGTGTAAATAATATTATAACGATTTTTTGCAGCTCAACAACATGTTTGATAAATTTGTGAAAACTTTTTGAAATTGAATATCGCAAAATAGTATATTACACACCTAAGGCAGGAAAATAAGTAATGTCTCAGATCACATGTAATTGTCGGCCGAGGCGAAGCCGAGGCTGACAAACATGTGGTCTGAGGCTTTACTTTTTCCTGCCCGAGGTGTGTATACGATTTTTCTGTCCGACGCAGCCGGAACGTGGCAACTTCGGCCCGCGCAGCGGGCCGAAAGTAGCCACTTTCCGGCCGGAGGACAGAAAATAGATTTTTCATTGCGGAGTTTCGGTACAGAAGGCAAAATGTTAAGAAATTGATCATATTTGGTGATAATGTTCTTCAATATCAAGTACGAAAACACAATTTTTTTCTAAAATTTTCTTCTACTCAGTTATCGAGTAATTACGCATTGAAGCAAATTTCTTATGCCCGGAATGTATACCTATATATATATATGGAAACGCTATGCTTATACACGTGAACTTTAGTGTTCAATTACTCGATAACTGTGTAGAAGAAAAATCTGAAAAAATTTGTATTGTCAATTAAAATTTGGCACTAAAGAATATGTTCCTCAACTTTTATAAAATTCTGAACTTTTTGAATTTTTTAATGTTTTCAACATGGTTTAGCATGGCAATATTGTATCGCCGGTGCCGAAACTCCTTAATCTTAAATATAAAAACATTCGAATGAAAGAAAATAATTTCTTAAAGTTGAATAGAGCTCTAGTAGGCCGTGGGACAAAGAAAAATAATTATTTGATTCAAATAGATTATAGTTGAACCAACTAGATGTTTTTTTCTGGGTGTATAACCGAATATAAAGGTTCTCGAATTTTTATATATTTTTTAAACTTATCTGTTTCTTGGAGACAATTATGGTGTGTCCAGCAGTCAAACATTATTGCTGTCCCAGGTTTTATACGTTTCTCGATTACGTCCATCCTTTATTTATCTATCCTTTATTTTAATTCGATCATAGACGCCGTGATTGTGGCGGTAGAAAAAAGAAACGACAGCCTTATCAACCAAATAGTGCGGCGCGTAATAATCGGTATTCAAACTACTGCATGCGTAACTCGTGTAATCAAGAAACACGGTGTGTTGCGCTCGCGAAACTTAAACATGATGCGAAAATGTTTAATAGAATGCATGTTTCTATCAATCTCAAGGGATTATTGAAAAACGAAACGGTACAGTCGAATATTAAAGCCAAACGACGCAACGCGTCACCAGACTCGGACAAAGAGCAGTCTGAGCAGCATCTGCAACAGGGGGGAAGGCCCTCGAACGTTTCGAGACAACGACAGATTTCAAGTTGTCCAAAAGACCGGCCAAATTCCGAAAAAAGATCAATACAGAAGAAACCTCGGTGTCCAACCGGTATGAGAGTCTCTCGGACACCATGAGCGTTCAGGAGGAAGATTCAGTAACAAAGGAGAGAGAGATCAGCACCGACGGAGTCACAATAGGCTCACAAGGTAATGAGATAAATGCAAAGAGACAATTGCTAAAACCACTACTCACTGACGCGTACAATATCGGCATAAAAGAGACTATCGAACTTCTAGCCGCGAATGGGATTGTCAAGGACAAATTCCTGGTAAATGTCTACAAAGATAAAATGATCAGATTAATTACAAGCGATGTCGTCACATGCAACAGTGCCATCGACATTTTTAAGACAACATCAGTAGAGCTCTACACATTCACGCCCAGACACATGAAACCCAAATCGGTAGTGCTGAAGAGCATTAGAGAAGGATTCGATGAATCCGAGATATCAGAAGAAATAACGAACGTGAACATTAAGGATATTAAAATTATAAAGATATCAAAAATGATATTTAACCGCAATACTCCCGAGCGATACCATTTCATAGTAACAGTATCGACGGATAGTAACTTAGCCTCGTTAACCCAAATAAAATCGATGCTATACCAAAAAGTAAAATGGGAAAAACTAAGGGAGAAACCGATTTCCCAAAGCACCGAGTGCCAGCGGACGAGTCATGCCAGCGAGAACTGCCACTTCCAAGTGAGGTGCGTTAGATGCCCAGAACCGCACCACGCAAGTGGATGCCCTCTAGAGAAGAGGAAGAAAGAGGGACTGCGCTGCGCAAACTGCGGAGAAGCAGGACACCCAGCCTCCTACCGCGGCTGTCCCGATACTCAATCAATTAATCAAAATGAAAAAAAGACCTGACCAAAATAAGGCAAATACTAAACGAAACCAAAATTAACAACATAAATAAATTTGTACAGCAAAAATTCTCGTACGCAGACGTGACACGCCAGAAAATTACGAGAAACTGGACCCCCAATAACAGAGAGGACCCACGAACAATAGAACCCACCGCTCGACCGAAACACGCACCGGTAGACAACCACGGAGAAACAACACGATCAAGAGAAACCACCGACTACAGCAACCATAACCCGCCTAACAGAGTTGAAGAAATTCTCAACAATTTTAAAAACGAAATTCTGGCTGAAATGAAAAATGTCAGAGTGTAAGAAACGCAAAACGCCGTGAGAATTGACTACATTATGAGTTACTTGAATATTGAATTAAATGTCCGCAACAAACAATATCATAAAAATCGCAGCGGTTAACGTCAATTCGATAGCCACCGTCAAAAGAAGGTATGATCTGCAAAAATTCATAAACCTGCACAACATCGATCTCGGGTTACTGTCAGAGACAAAATTAAACAGTAAACATCGAATTCACCTGGACAACCACGACATAGTCAGAAGTGATCATCCCATTGGCAGGAGAGGTGGTGGCACAACGATCGCCAGACATGAACGACCGGAGTATACCCACGTCTCGAATGCAACCGCCAAGAATAACAAAGTAATAGAATATACAGTAGTTAAAATCAAGGTTAACTCGAACAACACGCTAATCATCATCAGCCTCTACGCGACACAAAACGCCTCTATCACCTTCATCCAAGAACTCGAGAAACTGTTAACAGATCTCAACCTGGACAACGACAACATTTTTTACGTCATCGTGGGGGACTTCAACGCTCGCAACATGACCTGGGGTGACTCTGTGACGAGCAACAGAGGTCGGCAAATTATAGAATGGGTAAACGACCATAGCGTCGAGTACAAAGCTGCCTGGTATCCCCCGTGTAGCCCTACGGTCCCAAGCTCAGGATTCTACCTCGACTACGGACTACTGGACTGCAGAATGGATATCCTCAACAAAATTAACGGTAAACTAAACACAGCCTTAGTGACAGTGACCACAACGCTTTAATTTTCTCAATTGACAAAAACACATTATTACAAGGACTACCTAGACAACCAACAAAACCAACCACATATAACTATGAAAAAGCTAATTGGAATAAATTCAAAAGAGTACTGATCAACCAGAATACATCCTACACGCCCATTCCAACAGATAGAAATCTACCACAAAAAGAAATTAACACTCATATACTCAAGTTAGAATGACGTATACGAGACGCCATCCATCAGACAATCCCGAAAAGATACAATAAACCCGACGAATATTATCAAAAGTACGATAACAATACCATAACGGGACTTCATAGATACAAATCTTTCTTGATAACTAGACTCTTCCAAGCCACTAGCAGATGCACGTTCCGACTCAGTGGACAAGAATAAAATAAAATTAAAGGGACAATTAAAGGAGTAAATCAATTGCTAAATAATAGTACATTATGCACCAAGGACGCAAAATGTATCATTCGCGGTGAGTGCGAGCTTTGGCTGCCGAGCATAGCGAGGCGGCCAATGAGCCGATGGGGGGCGGAACCCCCCGATTGACTCAATTATGATTTTAAAAGTTACCTCTATTGAGGTAAGTATTTGAAGTAATCATTCGTTCTAGGATAGTAAATTGAATTTGCTAAACATGTTTTCCACGTGATATTTTGGATTATTTATTAATTATTAATCTATTAACGCTAGGCTATTTTACATAACTAACCTCGAAACCAGAGCCAAAACTATTTACTACTAATTACTGATATGACCCATCATGACATATGCCCCTCCGATAGCTTGGAATACAGGACCCACCGTAATAGAAAAAAACTCCCGACTGAAAAAATTGTATAGCTTGATGAAAATTGTTTAAAAAAAAACGAAAAATCACCTCACTTCGAAATTTCATATGAAGAAAAAAAAACTTGAAAAAAAAAAAACAAAAAAAAAAGAAAAACTTGAAAAAAAAAACAAGAAAATAATCATAAAAAAATAACTCCCTCAGGATTTCGTTTTTCTGATCTGAAAAAATTGAAAAAAAAACGACAAATCACCTCACTTCGAAATGTCATATTAAAAAAATAATCATAAAAAAATAACTTCCTCAGGATTTCGTTTTTCTGATCTGAAAATATTTATCAATGAATAATTGAACGATAATTATGGCAACTGATATGGAATTGAGGAGATGTTGGGAGACGTTTGCTGGATTTCTTGTGCATACTTCAGAAAACGTCTCCCAACATCTCCTCAATTCCATATCAGTTGCCATAATTATCGTTCAATTATTCATTGATAAATATTTTCAGATCAGAAAAACGAAATCCTGAGGAAGTTATTTTTTTATGATTATTTTTTTAATATGACATTTCGAAGTGAGGTGATTTGTCGTTTTTTTTTCAATTTTTTCAGATCATAAAAACGAAATCCTGAGGGAGTTATTTTTTTATTATTATTTTCTTGTTTTTTTTTTTCAAGTTTTTCTTTTTTTTTCGTTTTTTTTTCAAGTTTTTTTTTCTTCATATGAAATTTCGAAGTGAGGTGATTTTTCGTTTTTTTTTTAAACAATTTTCATCAAGCTATACAATTTTTTCAGTCGGGAGTTTTTTTATGTTTTTTTAAAACATTTTTTTATTTCATACTTTTTAAAGTTCACTACTATTTCTCATTCCCAATATTTTCGCATTATTTTTTTTACACGATGTTTACTTTGAATGCATTCCGATATTCACTACCAGTACGCCATATATATATATATATATGCGACAAAGGACTCACAGTAACTTGCAATGAATATCGGAATAGGTTCTTTATGGATCTCTCCAAAGTTGACAGCTCATTATTCTTTTTCTTGTTGTTCTATTTGGCTGGTCTCCCTCTTCCGTGGGGTCAGCCTAGCCACTAGTATCACCGCTTCGGCTAAAGTTTGTATTTGTATAAGGTTGATTTTATTTGTACACACACTTCAATTGAGGAATAAAGTTAGTTGTTATGTTAATAATCTCTCATTGAAGATTCGCGTGTGATAAGTTTTACTTATTATTAGTTTATGCTTTTGTCCCGAGACAACAATGGAGAGACAATCGACCGGAAAGACAATTTTAATATATACTTTTTGTGTTCGTATCTTAGCGGCTTGTTTTTGTTTAATTTTCTACTTTTCATGATTATGGTTATGTTTGATTTGGATGCTCACAGCGTTGAAAAACGTTTACTTACCGTGTGACTTGGCATTACAAGCGGTTATGAGATGGGTGCGTTTACCTCCACGTTTGCTTAAGTTGGACATGTACAAACGCTTTCGACGCCTTGAACGCTGTGAGCGCCCAAATCTAACGCACCCTATATCTCCAGAACCGTGCCAAACGTCTGGATCAATCTTTTACATGCATTTACAAGTATGAAGATCAGTGTTCTTGGATCAAATATTCAATAACAAAATCTCGCCAATTGAATAACATTGACGTTACACCTCATTTAACCATGTCGGAAAATGACCATATTAGGTAGTTCTAGCCCATCGACAATTTCACGCCGTTGTGAGCTGCTGCGTTCATCTTAAAGCGGCACATGGTGCGAACCGTCTACAGACTCAAAAATTTTTTTAGGTTGAATATTTGTATCTAAAAAAAAAAATTTTTAAGCATATTTTTTCACTTTGGTTTTTTATATGTATTTCCGCTAAGTATAGATTTGGTTTACCAACATTTAGAGAAAACCACGTATTGAAATGTTTAAAAAAAAATTTATTCCAACATTTTTGCAGTGTTTCACAATTAATATCAAATACATTTCTTAACATCGTTGGTTTTTTAGCCAAACTTATCGATTGCTACTTTTCTGAAATGGTCAACAATTTAAAAAAAGCCATGTCTTCAATGTTATGTGAAAAAAAAAGGAAAGAACCCAGAGGAAATTTGGATTCAGCTTCACACAGTAATATATAAAAACAAAATTCAAAACTTTCAATCAATAAATTTGTTATCGAGGTGTACCGCGAGAAGGTAAACCAACATCACACCTCACCTGGAACTAGACAATCAGATTGTAAAATACAATACATACCTATTTATTATTACATTTTGTAAAAATGAAACGATTTACCTGGTAAATGGCGTGGCGATGATAAAATCACGTGCCTTTCCCCCTACATTTATTTTCTATAGTCCTCTCTCCCTATTCTCATGATAATTGACCATGGATTAAACTGCAGTAAAAAGACGAACTGAGACGCGGATAAATGTTCAGCTTCTTTTCCATGTAATGTTTTCAGTCATACTGGATCGATATATTGCCCCCAATATGTATTGTGCCCACATCTGAAAATAATAAATTCTGCGTAATGTACACACGAAGTAAGGTGACTTTCAGCGTAACATTTCGGTACCACAATCTTTGAGATTACGGAGTCGCTCCAGTTCTGATAAAGCTCTAACATCATGAGGATGATGGAACAACTTTCGCCTATCAATTTCACAGATGACAATTCCTGCAAGAGATCGAACTCGACTAAGAGCAACATAAGCTTGCGCTTTAGCAAACATTTTCTTCCCTAAATATATTACGCCTCGATCTACTGTTGTTCCTTGCAGTTTGTGCACTGTTACAGCCCAACTAAGAATCAATGGCAGCATTACACGCTCAATGTTTCCAAATCCTTTGTTCCCTTGATATGTAACGCTTACCGGCGAAATTCCAACAAATCCATTATCATCTTTAAAGCTTCGTCCTACTAGAGGATCATCGAACTCGACAAATACTTTTTTCGGTAATTCTCCATCTTCAAGTTGATCCCGGCGTAAAGCTTCCCATTGGAAACCTCTGAGAACACCCATGGCTCCGTTGACAAGTCCTTCAGTGACACGAATATTTGCACGCAGCATAATCCTAGCACCAACTGCGAGATTTATGTCACTTAAAAAGCCCCCAGTGTTATTCGGATCATTGGGAACCACATTATTTGGCGGTTGTTGTCCGTAAGTTCGTGCTTCTCTCGATTCATCACGAGCGTTGATCTTATAAACTCGTACAGAAGATGCTAGTCGCTCCATCATTCTATCATTGTATGCCGCAACAAGCTTCAAGGTGGGAAAAATTCGAACTGCTTCGCCATCTGCGAATTCGTTTTCTAATGGTACTCGACTTCTGTCCAACAACATTTGATATTGATCCATCGTCATTTCGCCAACTCTTAAATTATTCAACAAGTCAACGAATGGAGCATCATTTTGCTGTCGCATATTAGCTGTCAATTCGCATAAACCAAAATAACGCCATAGATGCGGTTCTGCCATGTAATGACTGGGTTGATTGAAGCACCAGTTCCCTTTTACGGGTGGCAATTGCATTATATCACCGAATACTAAAACATGGACACCACCAAAAAGAAGAGTATTATTCTTCAATTCTTGCAGACGGAGATGAAGAGACCGGAGTATTTCGTATGAAACCATCGAAATTTCATCTATGATGAGCCATCGAATGTGTTTCCATTTGCGCCTCAAATCCTCTAGCTTTTGCCCATTCAATTGTCTGTACACAGAAGCTTTTTCTTTCTCAATTGCTAATGAAAAGGCATTGTGAAGTGTACGACCGTGAATCAATCGAGCGGCTACTCCAGTCAAAGCAGAGACTTCAACAAATTTTGCATCCAGGAGTGAATCCACAGTTGGTGCGTAGCACGTTTTGATCTGATGTACAATCATCTTTAGTAAGAAAGTTTTACCACAACCAGCTCCACCAGTGACGAACAATTTAAGAGTATTGTCTAGATTTGGGTTTTTACCGAGATCGTCTTGAATAGTATTAGAAATTTTTTGGAAAAGCTGTTTCTGTTCAACATTCATGCTTCGGACACATTTCAAAAATTCTTCATTTGTAAGTACTGGTTCTTCTGCATTGTCAGCACCATCATCTTGCATATCAACGTCCAGTAGTCCAGGCTCATAACCCTCTACAATCGCATTAAGTTGATTGTTTCGTTCAACTGGGTTATCATTTAACTCTCTTGGCCCTTGTGATCCATTCACCCCTAATGCTAAAGCCTGGGCAATAACTTGATTAAGTTCGCGCTCTATGTACTGAAATTCTTGAATGGTTCGACCCTGCTGTAGTGGTCTTAGAAGATGGTATTTCGCATTGAAAGCAGCTTCGGCTGTTTCGTAATTTCCAATTAGTTCTTGTTCATTGCGAAATGGAATGTGCGCAACAAGGTAACTGTAGAAGTAACCTTCTCGATCGCCTGTTTGTGTATAGCATCTAGTTTTTAAAATGGCTCGTTTACGACGTTGTTTCATGCGCATGCCATTTTTCAGGCGAATTATTTTTTGGACAGTGTCGTCATCACCGACATTATACACTTCGTGATCGCCTTGCGAATCATCATCAAGATTAGAGCTCATATGTTCATACGTAACACTAAATTCGGCCAAACTCATTTCTTCTAAGTGATCCGGTCGAGCTACATAACGATCAAATATGTTGATGTGCACTTGCCCTTCATTACCATCACATCTAAGCATTCGATATCTTTCGTCCGGGCGGCAAGTATTGACAAACACAACTTTTCTAGTGCTGTCTCGCAATTTCAAGTGACAAAGGCGGAATGCGCACTCGGGTGCCGAAACTTGTCTGAATCTAAGTAGAGCCATTGACACAGCAAATAGCTGCCGGCCTACATCTCCACCATATCGTCGTACCCTTGTTAGCGCTTCTCTAACTGCTTGACCAACATCTTGTGGTTCATGTTTGGAAGCATATTTTGCTATGTAGTATGCTACTGCAATAACATTTCCGCATGGCTGAATGTCCATGTTTCCACCCCATAACTTTAGGAGAGTAGGATTATAGTTATTAACAAATACATCACTAGAATCGCGTTGTAGAATACAAAACCGTCCTTTGTTCGCGATGATTCCATCGGCATCCAGAATTTTTGTACATTCACTAACTTGTCTTGGAAAATGAAATCGACATATGTTGTTGGTGCGATTTTTATAACACGTTGGACTATGTTTATGAATTTGTACCTGTCGTACAATTGCTGCCAATTCACTGTCTGATGGGTTGGAAGCACCTGACACTACTTTGTTAATCACAGCAACACCTGCAGGTGTTTCAAAAGATGGTATCCCTTTATTCCAAGTTACCATGTGTACATGGGGACTGCCTCTATTTTGAAATTCTATTCGCCACCAACAGTCTTCTAATTCCCCACCTAAAATTTGACTATCACGCTTCAATACCCTAATTATTGCATGCAGTCGCACCATAAATTGCCGCGCCAGAGTTACGGGAGACTCCTCTATCAATTTCATTTTGTCCTCCCATGTCAAATGCTCAGGATTCTCTGTGCCCCGACCTGCTGCTATAAGACAAGCTTTAAGTGTATCTAACCAGTTTAGGTCGTTACAACTCAACGTAATAAACCACGAAGATGGACCCAAATTGCGAACCATTGCAATTAAATCACTACAGGCAGTTTGCCAATAAGCATTTGAACCCCGCAATCCGCGCATATATCAAGTATAAATTTTGTACAAGACCTTCTGGTCGAGTGTTCCCTTGACGCAATCGAAGACATACACCAACATTTTGGCGAGCTCTATAATATTCCATCACGGACAAGGCATAGAATAAATAGTCATTTCTTTGAAATCTTTTATCATCGCTCATGATCCTTGCTTGACAATAATCTAGGGGCGTGATCGGGACAGGTCGTGTTGGTTCGTGGAGACCATTGCGGCCTTTAGGAAATAAGTAATACCAAGCCAATTCCTCAGCCTGTCGTTCTACATGCATTTGCAACGGTGGTGCGGTTTTTCTTTGCAATGTGCGTAGTGGAATACTTTTTGCGGATTCTGCATCATTCGTCGAATAACCATCAATAATTGCATCCACTTGTGGAATACAATCATCAACAGGCCTCAAAACAGACGTCATATTGGCAGGTCATTTACATTCGACTCCGAATCTGACAGAGTGTTTGGCATTGATTCGACATGTGGTTCACATATTGTTGCATTTACCGCGCTCCAGGACTCCTGCATCACGAAATGGGGAATCGCTTACCTTTTTTGGTCACATTAACAGAAGTTAATGTATACTGATTACTATACATTTGAGATCTGCGTTGTGGCAGATTACATTTTAACAATTTCAGTAATGAATCAAGAGTTTCAAAGCGCATCAAGCAAGCGGTACGCTTGTTTCCGGCCTTTCTACCATTGGGTCCACGTGCATGG
>JBBLXU010001544.1:0-26216 GCA_037893425.1 Campoplex nolae
ATGTTAGAACAAGTTCAGCAAATGTTTGCATCATTTGAAATAACAGTGAAACAAATAACTTACGAAACAGCAGAGGAAAACAGAAGACAAATAGAATTAATACGCGAAGAAAATAGACAAAGAACCGAAGATTCACAAATGAATATAGTAAGATTACTCAATGAAAGAACGAAAGATATAGCAAATGAGTTCCAAACGAAAATAAACCAATTAGAAAATAAAATCGCACCGTCGCCTGTAGACGATACACAATGGGAATACGAAGAAGATCCTATTCGTAGCGCGCGTAAAAAACTAGGAAGTAATCGTACAAGAACATTCAATCTGCCACCGAGCACACAAACAATGACGACGACAACTAGTACAGTAACGAATACAGTTTTGTTATTAAACAGGTCGACACAGCCAACAACAACACAAGCGCATTCAACCCCAGCGGTATCAGCTACATGCCAACCGCGTCAGTTACAATTCGACGATAGAATACAGACACGCGAGCGCACGAATTCAAACGACGACAGCGCGAATAATAATAATGGTTCAAATCGAAGCGATACACGTAGACCCGACCACTTTCCCCGCGATGTAAACAAGATTTTTAAATCTTGGGACCTGAAATACCCTGGCAAACTCAATGCGAACGATTTTATAGACGAGCTCGAACGCAAAATCTCCGCGTCAAGCATACGTCAGTCCGATGCACTGAACGTCTTACCAGAAATACTCACAGACACCGCGTACTCGTGGTACAAAGTCTTTCACAGAGACTGGGCCTCCTGGGGCGAATTCACTTCGAAATTTCGTAAAGCATTCGGAGAAATTAAGGACGATCAGCAAATAAATTTTAAAATTCAAAAACGCGTCCAAAAACCAAAAGAATCCGCGATAGACTACGTGATAATAGTCAGCGAAATGTACAATAAATTACATGAAAAAGTCGCGATTAAATACCAGTTAGACAAAATCTATTCAGGGTTGAGTCCGAAGCTGATTACGCAATTTGATCGAGATCAAATAGACTCGTACGACTCGTTAATCGAAAAAATTCGAAAATACGAAGAGAAAAACGAAATTATCTCTCAAGGTCAAAAGCAACGCGACGAATACTCGCGTCAATCACGAAACTCGGGAGACAAACAACGCTTAAACGCGATCGCGGACACTCAAACAGAACCTACAAAAACGACAGACGCAGAAAAAGAGACAGAAACGAATAAAGAAAAAACAAATTTAAAGAAAACGAAAAATAATTCAGATAAAAAGGATAAATCGAAAGTTGAAAACAAACAGGAAAATGACGTTAAACGAACAGAAGAAATAATTAGCCGATTAGCAAAATTAGAAGCATTAGAACTAGAAAAAACGGCAAAAGACACAAAAACTCCGAGAAAACGTAATCGAAAAACCACCGGTACCGCTGATTCGCGACGCCGATCTACATCGAGTAGTTCTCGCTCTTCATCCGTGGCTTCATCGCAGGAAGGGGGAGAGGGACGTAGATCACCACCGCGTAACAGGCGTACTTATGACAGACGTAGATCAGATCGCTCGAATAATTATCGACGATATAGTAACGATAGACGAGGTTATAACTCACGGTACTACGAAAATCGAGAACGCCATCGATCGGACGAGGATTATAAATCGCGGAGAAACACGGACTACGATAGAAATCGTGACGTCATTTGTTACAGATGCAACCGCGAAGGGCATTACGCGAATCGGTGCAATTATCGCGCAAACTCATCGTCGAGACGCGAAAGATCTCGAGACGAACCGCGCCGAACCGATAGGAGCCCCTCGCCGCCTCCAAAAAACGCGAAAGAAGTCAGGAAGGACTAGAGATACCCTCACTTCCTGGCGCGTCCTCGGAAATTAAAGATCGAAATAGGCAAACGTTAAAGGAAAACGAAGATGATAGTAAAAATCAGGAACAAGCAGCGTGCTTTTTAACGGAGAATAATACGAGTATAGATCTTGAGAAAAATTACGATTTTGAGAACGAAGTTAGTTCGGATACAGCATCGGAATACGAATACACGGAAAACGAAGGCGATAATGAGCCCATAACGCAAATCGACTGCGCTAGGCCACGCCCTTCGTCGAGCAATTCGTTATTCAATATAATCGAGAGTGAAAAGTTCGTTTCTATGCAACTCTGCTCAACGGAGACAGGAACGCGACGTACTTTTAAAGGTCACGCGTCCCCAAGACCTCCAAGAGAAAGAAGCATAATCCCGGTTACAGTAAAAATTGGGGAACACTTTTTACAAGGAATTCTTGACACCGGAAGCGATCGGAGCTTTATGAGCGGTCATGCATACGAGCAAGTACGCGAACTGCAGAAATGCCGTCCAATAAAAGACGCTATTTCACGAGCAGGCGTGCAACTCGCGCAGCAAGATCATATTGCAATTCCACGCTACTCGGCGAAATTCCTCATCGATGTTTGCGATTGTTACGGTGAACATTGGTTCGCGGTATTAGATGGCCTCAGCACACCCGTTATATTTGGCATGGATTTTATATGGCCATGGGGAATTGTCATAGACGGAGGAAATAAAAATTGGAAAATTGAGGATTCAGAGATAACAGTACCTTTCGATTCAACACGAGATAGTTTCGAACTAGGGAAGTCAATGCAAATTCAAGAACTAACGCCAAATGAGCAAGAATGTTTACAAAAGTTTTTAGATGAAAAATTCACAGAACAAGAGACCGCAGGGACAAACGGCACGACGTTAACGACTCACGTAATCGAACTTACTGACGAGACGCCAATCAGGCAGAAGCCTTACCGTAGAAGCCCCGCGATAAACAAAATTTTGAACGAAGAGATTGATAGATTGTTAGAGAAGGGATTTATCGTACCGAGCAACAGTTCGTGGTCTAGCCCACCCGTTCTAGCGCTAAAGAAAAATGGTAAATATCGATTTTGCGTGGATTATCGACGGTTAAACCGCGTCACAAAAAAATCGGCGTACCCTTTACGCAGAATGGATCGAATCTTAGACTCAATGGTCGATAGGCTAACGATTAGCACCCTCGATTTGAGCGAAGCGTTTCACCAAATCCCGATGGATCCAAAGAGCAGAGAGTACACTGCCTTTGTGGTCGAAGGTCGAGGACTATTCGAATATGTTCGAATGCCCTATGGATTAACGAACGCACCCGCCACGTTTCAGCGCTTTATGGACGAACTCAAAGAAAGATTTGATAAATATTTACACGCGCAAAAACTACCCGAGAGATATTCCGAACAAGTATTCGCGTACCTCGACGATTGGATTATTGTTTCAGCTACTTTTGAAGAGCATATAGTTTTGTTAGACATTTTGTTCAGAGTACTGCAGGAAGCAGGTTTAAAAATAAATAGAGAAAAGTCGTATTTCGCGCGTCAAAAAGTAGAATTTTTGGGATTTATTTTGGATAAAGACGGTTTAAAACCGAACCCCGAACGTATCGTTCCGATACTCGAATATCCTCGCCCTCGTAATCGTAAAGAATTGCGTCGTTTCAACGGTTCCGTAAATTGGTATCACCGACACTTACGCAATATCGCGAAGATTCAAGGCCCCCTGAATAAGCTAGCCAGCCCAAAGGTGGCGTGGATTTGGACCGACGAATGCGAGGCCGCGTTTAACAATGTCAAAGCTGCGCTCAAGGAGGCAACGACTTTAGTTCCCCCGCGACCAGACCTGCCATTCTTCTTATACACGGACGCGAGCGATACGGGATTAGGCGCGATTTTAACGCAGAAAGATAACGAGAAAGAATATTTGATCACGTGTCTGAGCAGACCCTTGAGAGGTGCGGAGTGTAATTACACGACCACCGAAAAAGAATGTTTAGCCGTGGTGCACGCAGTGCGTAAGTTGCGTTGCTACTTATTGTTAGCAATAATTCCTGCACTCGGTTGGGATACTGAGAGGGCCTTGGCCAATACCTCTTCCCCCACTTGGAACTCGCGGAGTTGGTGCCTGTTGTTGTGACGCTCCGCTTGTTTCTGACGTTCTCGCGTTATTCTGTCTTTAGCCAGAAAAATCAGTTCCTCGTGGGTCTTGTTGCCGCCTGATTTCATGTTAACTAGATCATGCCAGGGTCTCTTGGGCTTGTTGCCGAAGTGTAGTTCCCAGGGCGTCATTCCGATGGATTCGTGGTATGTGGTGTTTATGCAGCTTTCTACCGTGGCGAGCCAGCGAACCCATGAATTGTGCTTTCCTTTGGTAAGACTGCGAAAGAATCTGCTCAATTCTCTATTAGTTCTTTCAACAGGATTGGCTTGCGGGTGTCTTATGGAAGTCAGTATTTTCGTGATTCCGGCCTCCTCCAAGGCTTTAGCCCATTTTCTGGAGGTGAATTGAGTGCCCTGGTCGCTGAGGATAGCTCGAGGTTTTCCAACCTTGAGAAAGTAGTCGTCTACCAGCTTTTTCCACGTGGCTTCGGTGGTGACCTTTCGAGACCGTATAGTTTTGTAATCTTTGAAAAGACGTCTATCACCGCCAGGATATAATTTTGTCCGAATTGGCCGGAGAGAAGTGGTCCATAGTAGTCTAGTGATACTAGGTCGTTGGGTTTCTCGGGTAGAATGCAATGTTGTTCAGCATATACTCCGGGCGTGTACACCTTGTTTTTCTGGCAGTCATCACAGTAGGATAGGGCTTTCCGTATTTTTGGGTACAGATTGGGATGGTAGAAATCTTCTTTGAGCATGAAATAACATTTTTTTTGCCCCTGCGTGACCATAGGTTGTATGACACTCGTAAATCAGTTTCTCTATGCCACTTTTAGGGATAGGGTATAGATTGACCGAAAACCACTTTCAGGACGTATTGACGAAAACGTTCCGAAACAGTGAGCGAGCGGTTACAGATGCTGAACTGAGATGGCGCAACGAGTGTTTTTATCGATAATTCAGAGATTGCAGATTTGGCGACAGAGGCTGTCAACTTGAATGTTGAAGTGAGATTATTTCTCCAAAAATCATTTTAAAGGTAAGCAAATAAACAAATTAAATATATCAATTGAAGGAATGAATGATAATTGTTCTAAATTATTAATTATTATTGTAAATATTCGTTTTTTTACATCATTATCGTTTCATGAAATAACTGTTATTTTGCGTGCGAAACGTATGTAACAATTGGAACAATATCTAACCTCAAATTTATTCAGTTTTTTTGAATTGACTTCTTCAATTTCTGTCAGTCGAGATCACAACCCGGTTAATGCGAGTACTACCGAGCTATTATTTGTGCATACGGTTTTATAGATTTTCAAGTGCTCACAATTTATATGCAGGGTCCAAAGAATAAAATTCCATGTTCTTGTGAAATTACAGATGTACCGGTGCAGTGAGTGTCGCAGTCCTTTTCTTCTCTCAGCCCTTCAACGTCATCCATGCTTCGAGAAAGCGCTGGGACTAATAATTTTCGAAGACAAAACAGCTTTCCCTCGTCTCGGTAATATTTATACGAAAAAGAAATAACCTGGTAGTTCACCAAAATTCACCGACTATGATGAGAAAATGCGATTACAATTGCAATGTTCAATTGTAGATCCAAACCTGACGTCCCGAATGATCTGCTCAATGAATATGATTGTTATGAAAGCGCATTGGATCTTGATTTTGGAGGTGGCTGAAATTGATATATTCATTCTTACTGGTGCAAGAAATGATCTGAACGAGATAGTAGTACGAAAGAGGTGGGAGGTCCTTGTTCAACGCTTCACTGCTCTCGAATTAGGACAAGAAACTGTTGCAGAATGGAAAAATGTAAGTGAATAACTTTGTACCATGTAATTCTCCAAGTTGTTGTTGTCTCCAAGTGTACGTTGTTGATTGGACAGTAAGCTTGTCGAATACTGGGAAATATTGAAACAGTTTTTACGCTGGCATTTCCTTTTATTTCTTTTCTTCGTTTGTGTTGCGCTATAATGTGGCACTTCAGTCTCCATACTGGCGGGTGTAGGACTCCCTGATCCCTTGTTTGATTGGGCTTTGCTTGTTTTTATGAAAATAAATTAATAAATATAGATTTCCAGTGGAATTTTAATAGAATTTTTTTCTTTAGCTCGTTGAGCAATGGAATCTCAAATAAATGAAACTATCACTTTCTTTTCGAATTTACATCAAATGTCCGTTTCAAAAAAGAAACTGAAGATTGGGCCGAACGTTTGCTAGTGCAGCTCAATAACATTTGTATTAAACTATTTTTTGTTCTTTATTCCGTTGAGGCTCCGATGAAAGTAATTGGTGATAAGATTGAGACTCGGACCATCCCGGCTGAAGGATGCGTACATTTTTACGCCTGTGTTTGTGCATTTGCGAGCGATCCAAAATTATCCGAAGAATTCGATTATTACATAAATCTCGATCAATCAGATTTGAGAGTACAAAAGTCAATCGACAGTGCGTCTCAAAGGAACGAGTTTGATAAAATCATTGGAATGGGTAAGTAGTCTTATCAACAAACGAAATAAATGGTAAAAATTACCGCAATGTCGATCAAAAATGTTGCTTGGTTTCTTTAGATTTGGAAAACCTCACCCCGGATGTCAACGATGAGATACAATTGCAAATATTTCGTGACGATACCTCGGCCGTGCAGAGTTTAGGTGCTGGAAGACTCGATATTGATTCGATGAATTCAGAACCATCGACTTTACCCAATAGTATCGTTAGAAGTATCGATGTCGAATGTATCGTGCATTGCTCGATGATAATAGTATCATTTCTCAGGTAAACAACTTATTAATTTTAAACTATGCATAAAAAATAGCACTTTAGTTTTCATATCAAATATGGAATTCACCAACAAAACAATTTGTGATATTGACAAGCATTGAGATTTTCATATTTTTGTTGGATCCCCCGATGCGTCATTTTGCTACGAACTTTAGAGAAACTAAAAAATTCAACGAAGAAAATGACTTTATTTTGTTATACTATCATGAATATAAATTTATTTGAAAATATTAGATTCACAATTCAATTCAGTGGTGATGGTTCAAAGAGCAGTGTTGGAGGGCAACAACGTTGAAATTTTGGACGATCAATCGGAAATTGAGGCGAAATACAATATTTTGAACTGCGGTGGTAATTTGCTGGACGAGAATAACATAAAAGTACTAAACAGTGGCAGCGCCGAAGTGTTGGAAGACCAAACGATACTCGAAGCGAAATTTGTAGCTGTTACAGAGCGGTGGAATAATGAATGCACACGTGGGTTAAAAATAATCGACAAAAGTACGTTATTGCAGTGTGATTGTGGCGTGGCGTCACAAGCTGAGTGCACGAGTGCAGCAACAGCCCCCTCAAGTTGGTCGAAACGAAAGAGGAACGAAAAACTAGCGAGCATGACAAATACGACGAGCATAAGCAACCTTCATTCGATCGAGACGAGAAAAGCGAGAATGAAATCATCGACGATATTAAAAAAATATACAAACACGATGGAAACTTTGGACGAGGCGAACGTGAGTCTCTCGTCCATCAAATAGCTCGCATCAATCACCGAGCGTATCAACCAAACTATGCATTTTCAGTTCGATGGAAAACCTGATCTGTCGGTATTTCACGCGCCCAAATTTTCTTCGGTTGCCTTCACGAACGAATATCATGCGGTGGTAAGGAAAAGCGATTACCCAACTAGATAACTGCATTCGAAAAGATGGCGTTCCTCTGGGCACTTTCACCAAATACACTTGGCAAATAATCAATATTGTACACGTTAAAAGTATTCAAACGAGAAAAAACGGAAATCGATCGGTTCAAAAAAACCGGTAACAAAGCCCTGATTAAAACTTTGGAGTAAAAAACTTATTTGAAAGTCGGTGCGTATAAATTTTTCCCACGGGAAATATTGAAACAGTTTTTGTGTTGTCATTTAATTTTATTTCTTTTCTTTCTTTTTCGGGGCAGGGGCGGGGATCACTCAATTAATCTTGCCTATAACGACATCGAAAAACGTCTCCTTAATCTGTTGAGCCATTTGAAAGAGTTCACAGTGAATTTTGCCTAATCTTCTGTTTCGGTTATCTTCTTTAAAGATCCAATCGTTATGATTGCCTTTCTCGAGAGCAACAAAACTTTCGAGTAATCGTTTGTACAGCCAATCATTGTCAATAGTAGAAATACTTCAAAGGAAATTAAGCTTCTGGTATAGCATTCGGAGCTGTTAGGACTTTTCCAATGCAATTCGGACTTTTTCAATGCGAATGTCACGCTCAACCGGAAGGACGATGGAACGAACGTTACGGTGCCCTGATCATGGTGCAAACAATCACATTCTCCAACGTCAGCGTATTTGCAGCGCAACGTTTTATCGATATGGGAAGATATTTGGGTATCATCACAAGCGACGAATTTGCAATTTAGGCACCACGGGAGATATGTTAATAGCAATAAGAAAGTCACTTGTACGATATTGATTGTCAATATCACATTTGTAATGGTTGTCAAGTTTTATAATGGATGCGGATTTTGTTTGGAAATGATTTTCTCAGTATGAATAAAAATGATTTTCGACGATATTGATGCTGTCCTGCATCTTTCCAACGCCATGGAAGTAGACAAATAGATCTAAGAAAACCGGAAAGAAATAAACGATCTCAATAAGTTAAAAATTTGTCAGAAATTATATTTTTCTTTTTTTTCAAAACTTAATAAATTGAAATAAAATTGTTCACCATTAATTGTTCTTTTTCTACTCATGGGGAATTTTCCAATCATTCTTAAATCCGTCCACAATCCCATTTATTCTCCAATTTCATGAATTCATTTATTTCGAATTTTACTGGGAAATGTGATTCATTGGTCTGCATGTACATAAAATTCTATGGGGACCTTCGACGCTGTCCAGTTTTCCAGCAGTACTTTGCTCCACCACCCGTTGGCCCGTGCTGTCGTCTGTGAACAAATATAACATTTTCATTACTTAATGAACAATAACCACGAAGACTTAAAAAAGTAGCAATTAACGACGTTAATCCTGTTTGTAAATTGGCTTCGTTCTAATTCATCGCATAATGTAGATGGTTTTCGAGCTAATTGTTGGAGACAGATCAAATTCGACTACAGGAACAATACACAGTTGTAATTAAGTCAAAATGACATTACTGAAAATGTTTATCGATAATAAAAAATTACAATCTGCTCGAAATCGTCAGGGAAACCTTCTTGTCCTTGTGCATCTTCGAAATGTTGTGAAAGTTATCTTTGTGAAATTGGCGAAAACAATTTTAAAGTTACATTTAGTTTAATGGAACTATATCGTACAGTTATTATGTTTATTTTCTTATCCATCACATTTGATAAGTATTTCTTTATACACACCGATACTACATTTTAAATTCATACAGAATAATTATTCCAGCGCTATCCGTCTACCATGGGTGTTATGCAATTAATATTTAATCACAAATTTCTGTCTTCAATGACAACGGGGAATTTTTTTTTTACTATAGCATTTTCCAGTTCATCGATTGGCGCTGTGGCTACTGTCGCTACTTTGTTTTTTGTAATGTTGTTGTTTTCGCCACTGTGCCCCGCATTTGCAAGTGGTGTGCGGTATCATCATCTATTCTTTTCGGAAATTTCTGAATCGTTTCGCACTAACAAGCACTCAGTGACCACCCGACGGATTATTTAGTGCCAAATTTTTCGATAAGTGGTTAAACAAATGTGTTTAATACCACAAAAGAATCAATGAAACACTAATTACAATGTAAGCAGCGGTTTTTTCTTTTATTCTTTCCGATGATTTTTTAACTTCCTTCAATGTAGAACTCAGTAACGACAGGGCAGTTGCTTTATTTCTTCGTTGGCAAAGGAGAGAGTTTTTAGATAAAACATTATTCAAAAAGTACGTACATTAAAAAAATATGATGAATGACCGTCCAGAAATAATAGGAAATCCTTATAAAATGCCACGCGTAATTTTTGGTGAATACGCCTACCATCGGCAGAAGATATGTCTGTCTGCAAAAGGTGAAGTGATTGTGTAAGTAGAAAAACTACTTCCAGCCCTTCTTTTCCGTTAGTAATGAAATCAAAATATTTTTGTAGTTAGTTTGCTTCTTAGAGTAAAGTATCAGCTCGCTGCTGGCCATGTATGAGTATTCAGTTGTTATCATTTTTAGTTAATAACATAATACGAAAGTACGTGTAACGTATGAAATCAGCATGACCCCGGATTTATCAACAATTCGCAAAAAATGGTTTTCCAGAATAGTTGCAGGTAAATGCAAGCGGGAGCTTAAAATAATTGTTTGTCCTTAAAGCCATAGACGATGGATTTTTTTTTTAAACTACTAGAAGCCCATTCCTTCTTTCCTTGCTTCCTTCTTTTTATTTGTTCCTTGACCCTACGAAATTTAAGTTTTCCTGGATCAACAACGAAACATTTACTGAATTTCAATTTTACACAAGCAAAAAAGGGACAGGAACAATCCACAAATAACGAAAAAAATAATAATTGAAGAAAGAACCTGACCATAGGTGCGAATAAAAATTATATCTATGGGAAACTTTGTAGAGATAAGTTTATCACCGAGAATAATTTCAAATCAATTCCTTTTTTATAACAGACCAAGTGCAGAGAAACGAAAAGCTCTGACCAAGCGAACCCTGATAACTACGATGTAATAAACGTTTTTTATGACGACTTTTTTGAATTTCAGTTATCTACGATGCAAGTCCTATTATTTGTTGGGCTGTGGAGGAAAAGGTATTTTGAACGAAACGACTAATACTTTCATCATCTCAACGCAACACATCGAAATTTGCAAAGATCTTTTTCTTCTCGACAAAGCGCGATTCCGGGAGGAGTTATTTCAAACAACGAGAATGGTGCCGGGTTCTCTCAAACAAATATACGACAAGGTTGCAAAAAAGTAAGTACCATTTCTCACTGGCTTTTAAAAAAAATCATTTCATGTAATAAGATGTTGTAATAATGTACGTTCTTCTGTTAGGAATATGTTTTTTCACCAGTATTTGAAACCATTTCGATTTTTCAATGGGCCCTGCAACGTGAGTGACTATTTTTTTTATATCGGAAAAAATTATTCAGCTGATATCTTCGTGAGGTGTCTTCTCTTTTCATTTTGCTGCTGTAATCCACAACAGCGCATGGTTTTCTGAAGTATTTGTTTTGCATGTCAAAAACGCTTGAATGGAAAACATAATGAAACCCAATTATTATAAATAACTCTATATTATGCAGTTGTTATTGCTTTACGAAACTGAAATTTAATTTTCTTGCTCCAAAGGTGCTGACTGAGACAAATGGAAAACCACCTTCTTCAGCTACCCCTTTCGTATTCGCGTTTCATATGAGCAGCTAATAGATATAACTTGAAAGTATTTTTTGACTTATTTTAAACACACTATGAATTTTTTTGAATTTCAGACATCTTATCGGGGCGCAATTTGAAGGATTTCCAAAATTAAAACAAGTCATGATCAATTGGCGTAATGGCCCCCGACCTATTTCCCCCAACAGTCTTTCGGAACTTTCCACAGCTTTGCACAGCGACGTTTGGGTGCAAGAATTGACGTATGAGATGCTATTTGGACGCCGCGATACTGGTACAAGAGAAAAGACCACGCACATTATAGAGGCATTCGAAGTTCAAATCCGAAAAGAACATCCAGAGGGAAACCTAATTGAAGTTCATGTTGTACTCGGTTGTCCAACATTCGCTGCCCAATTCCAAAATGTCGAAATTGCATTCATAGATTGCACATTCAACATCGTACCATGCATAAAAGAAGCAAAGCAATTTTTGACCGTAATGGTTGAACATCGGGGTCAGGTAAATGAAATTGGCAACAAACTAAGAACTAAATGTATTAGATAGATACCATGGCTATAACTCTATTATTTTTATAGTCTCACTGTGCTCATTAATATTACATGTTTCATCGACACAGTTGCCATTTTGTGAAAATTAAAAAACTTTCTTCATTCTGCTTGTTCTTTCAGTATTTCCCCATAGCTTTCGCACTAATGAGTAGGAAAACTGAAGAGGCGTACACAGCCGTTTTACAATGCATCGCCCAACAAGTCGCGCCACGTTTCCAGCCTGAAACAATTATGACTGATTTTGAAACGGCGTTGCAAAATGCAACTGCAAGGGTATTTCCTAGGGCAATTGGGCGGGGCTGCTCGTTTCATCATAATCAAGTACGTACAAATATTTCATATCGTTTCTTGTTTCAATATTGTCAGTACTTTTAAGCTTAAAAATGTTTGTTTACGTGGAGTGCAAATATCATTTTGCTGAAGGTGAGAATATTTTTTAATAGAGGATTCATTCGCAGGCTTTATTAAAACGACGTCAGTTAAAATCAGTAATGTCTCTGGTGAAATCCCGATTTCCGAGACTATTATCACACGCCTACGCATTTGAAAGGAATTTGATGAACCTCAGTCTCCTGCCTCCTGAGTTCATTCCGGAAGCATTTCAAATGCTAGTCGAAGATTTGATGATAAACTATCCGGACCTCGCAACCGCCTTCAGCGATTTGATGTCGTACTACAAACGCTTTTGGTTGACCGGAAAAGGTCCCGCCATGTACTCGCAGTACAAAAAAACAATCCGTACCAACAATCCGTTGGAGCGTTGGCATCGGACCTTCAAGGAGGCAGCAGCAACGAAGCCAGAAATTTTCAAATTTATGCGTAAATAATTCACTTTTCCTTTTTCTGCGACGATTCTGAACAGTAGTATACAACAATCCTGAAGCTCTCTTTCATGTCATTCAGTTGTAAATAAGCATAAACAATTTTATTAGACGACATTTCAGAGGAGAAGGATTCAGGTTCATTTTGCTTTCCTGAAAATTCGTGGTCTTTTCTGAAAGACGTGGTCCAACTGTTCTGAATAGTACGAGAGGTTGAAAGTGTTCCTATTAAGAAGAACAGGCTATTCGCAAATAAATCTTATAACGTACTGAAAGAAACGAAATCGAGTCGAAGAATTCTTACCCTCAGAAACACCGCTCGATTAATTTGTTCACGTTTACAATCGGCGAAATTGCATTACAAAAATATACGAAACTTTTTGACATTTTTGTCCCATTGGTCACATTTTGTCGGTAGTGTATATACGGAAAATAAGAACTTCTGATTGAAATTGAGTAACAATTGTTCTTTTTGCCATAGAAGTTCTAAAACAGTTAGTATCATCGGCACATCTTGATCTGCTAACTTTTGAACAAGGAGAGCTTCCCCATCGCAAACCCAGTGGTGCCACCAACCGCAAGGAAGCTATCCTGAACGAAGCGTGGGAGCGACTCGGCGACTTGTCGTCTTGCGACGTTGCAGAACGAAAATTGCGGTATAAGGAATTTTTTGCACATGTTGCTTCTTCTTAGCGAGCCGGCATGGAACCTGATGAGTTTTCTTGTAGCATTTTTTCCATACGAAGAGATTATTAGACATTAAAAATGACTTCCGATTTCAGTAATACAACAAAATTGGTGGTAATATTTCTTAAATAAAGTCCATTCTTATTGAAGATCAATGAATTCGAATTTCTCAAGCAGCCCCAATATTTCCTCCATTCTCCTTCCATTTTCACATGAAGTACATATGTTACCCCATTGTCCCCATACAAAACCTTTTTTTTCCATCACATAACCGCAATTGACAGGAGAGGCTGCGGAGATTGTCGAGATCGATGATCCTTTGCCCTGCACTTCCACTCAACTTGATTCCCAGTCTTTCTGACTGAAATTCTTGCACGTCAAGATAGTGAAGAAAATCAAGAAAGAAGAAAATCCTGTCCGAGTCGATGGTCGTAGACCAGCAAACCGAATATCGGTAAAGAAATAAAAAAAAGTACAAAAGAAAATAAGAAGACTACACATTCAATAAAAATGTATTAGAAACAGATAGACAGAAAATATCTTGAAATCATTGAATCGTGATAATAGTTTCTTCTTCGATGTACAAAACTGCTTTCGGTTCACGCAATTGATGTGCATCAAGAAACCGAACAAAAAAATTTAGACGCAGGATCCAGGGTTTAATTAGGGACGATAAGTTCAATTACGAATTATTTTGGGAGTACAGCTCATATGTGAACAGAAATATAAGAAAACTAGTAGAAAAATTATTTCTTTTATTTCATATTTTAATATTCACCGCTCTCATTGTCCTCGTGTTAACGATCTTACAACAAAAAAAACACTGCATATGCGTAAGTAAGATAGAATATTAAACTGTACAATAAATTAAACCTTATTAAGGAAGGAACGAAAATTCAACTCGATGTTGTAAGTGTTTTGAAGTGATGGAGACTAATAATATATAATGTTAAGTAAAAACAACTCATCATGGACAGAATCATTCATTCATGATTCATCATGATCATGAATCAGTAAACACACAGCGTTTACTGATTCAGTGTTTACCATTCTACAATATTCACTGTGAACTCTTTCAAACGGCTCAACAGATTTAGGAGACGCTTTTCGATGTCGTTGAAGGCGACATCGATGGAGTGGTTCTCGTCATGTTCAGCCGCAACCAGGAATTCTTCGTACCGTCGAATCATTTGAGATTTCCATTGCTCAACGAGCTAAAGAAAAAAATTCTATTAAAATTCCACTGGAAATCTATATTTATTAATTTATTTTCATAAAAACAAGCAAAGCCCAATCAAACAAGGGATCAGGGAGTCCTACACCCGCCAGTATGGAGACTGAAGTGCCACATTATAGCGCAACACAAACGAAGAAAAGAAATAAAAGGAAATGCCAGCGTAAAAACTGTTTCAATATTTCCCAGTATTCGACAAGCTTACGGTCCAATCAACAACGTACACTTGGAGACAACAACAACTTGGAGAATTACATGGTACAAAGTTATTCACTTACATTTTTCCATTCTGCAACAGTTTCTTGTCCTAATTCGAGAGCATTGAGGCGTTGAACAAGGTCTTCCCACCTTTTTCGTACTACCAGCAGTTCCATATCATTCTCTGCGCCAGTAAGAATGAATATATCAATTTCGGCCGCCTCCAAAATCAAGATCCAATGCGCTTTCATAACAATCATATTCATTGAGCAGATCATTCGGGACGTCAGGTTTGGATCTACAATTGAACATTGCAATTGTAATCGCATTTTCTCATCATAGTCGGTGAATTTTGGTGAACTACCAGGTTATTTCTTTTTCGTATAAATATTACCGAGACGAGGGAAAGCTGTTTTGTCTTCGAAAATTATTAGTCCCAGTGCTTTCTCGAAGCACGGATGACGTTGAGGGGCTGAGAGAAAAAAAGGACTGCGACACTCACTGCACCGGTACATCTGTAATTTCACAAGAACATGGCATTTTATTCTTTGGACCCTGCATATAAATTGTGAGCACTTGAAAATCTATAAAACCGTATGCACAAATAATAGCTCGGTAGTACTCGCATTAACCGGGTTGTGATCTCGACTGACAGAAATTGAAGAAGTCAATTCAAAAAAACTGAATAAATTTGAGGTTAGATATTGTTCCAATTGTTACATACGTTTCGCACGCAAAATAGCAGTTATTTCATGAAACGATAATGATGTAAAAAAACGAATATTTACAATAATAATTAATAATTTAGAAAAATTATCATTCATTCCTTCAATTGATATATTTAATTTGTTTATTTGCTTACCTTTAAAATGATTTTTGGAGAAATAATCTCACTTCAACATTCAAGTTGACAGCCTCTGTCGCCAAATCTGCAATCTCTGAATTATCGATAAAAACACTCGTTGCGCCATCTCAGTTCAGCATCTGTAACCGCTCGCTCACTGTTTCGGAACGTTTTCGTCAATACGTCCTGAAAGTGGTTTTCGGTCAATCTATACCCTATCCCTAAAAGTGGCATAGAGAAACTGATTTACGAGTGTCATACAACCTATGGTCACGCAGGGGCAAAAAAAATGTTATTTCATGCTCAAAGAAGATTTCTACCATCCCAATCTGTACCCAAAAATACGGAAAGCCCTATCCTACTGTGATGACTGCCAGAAAAACAAGGTGTACACGCCCGGAGTATATGCTGAACAACATTGCATTCTACCCGAGAAACCCAACGACCTAGTATCACTAGACTACTATGGACCACTTCTCTCCGGCCAATTCGGACAAAATTATATCCTGGCGGTGATAGACGTCTTTTCAAAGATTACAAAACTATACGGTCTCGAAAGGTCACCACCGAAGCCACGTGGAAAAAGCTGGTAGACGACTACTTTCTCAAGGTTGGAAAACCTCGAGCTATCCTCAGCGACCAGGGCACTCAATTCACCTCCAGAAAATGGGCTAAAGCCTTGGAGGAGGCCGGAATCACGAAAATACTGACTTCCATAAGACACCCGCAAGCCAATCCTGTTGAAAGAACTAATAGAGAATTGAGCAGATTCTTTCGCAGTCTTACCAAAGGAAAGCACAATTCATGGGTTCGCTGGCTCGCCACGGTAGAAAGCTGCATAAACACCACATACCACGAATCCATCGGAATGACGCCCTGGGAACTACACTTCGGCAACAAGCCCAAGAGACCCTGGCATGATCTAGTTAACATGAAATCAGGCGGCAACAAGACCCACGAGGAACTGATTTTTCTGGCTAAAGACAGAATAACGCGAGAACGTCAGAAACAAGCGGAGCGTCACAACAACAGGCACCAACTCCGCGAGTTCCAAGTGGGGGAAGAGGTATTGGCCAAGGCCCTCTCAGTATCCCAACCGAGTGCAGGAATTATTGCTAACAATAAGTAGCAACGCAACTTATTCACTGCATGTACCACGGCTAAGCATTCTTTTTCGGTGGTCGTGTAATTACACTCCGCACCTCTCAGGGGTCTGCTCAGACACGTGATCAAGTATTCTTTCTCGTTATCTTTCTGCGTTAATATCGCGCCTAATCCCGTATCGCTCGCGTCCGTGTACAAGAAGAATGGCAAGTCTGGTCGCTGGGGGACTAAAGTCGTTGCCTCCTTGAGCGCAGTTTTGACATTATTAAACGCAGCCTCGCATTCGTCGGTCCAAATCCACGGCACCTTTGGGCTTGCTAGCTTATTCAAGGGACCTTGAATCTTGGCGATATTGCGTAAGTGTCGGTGATACCAATTTACGGAACCGTTGAAACGACGCAATTCTTTACGATTACGAGGGCGAGGATATTCGAGTATCGGAGCGATAAGTTCGGGGTTCGGTTTTAAACCGTCTTTATCCTAAATAAATTCCAAAAATTCTACTTTTTGACGCGCGAAATACGACTTTTCTCTATTTATCTTTAATCCTGCTTCCTGCAATACTCTGAACAAAATGTCTAATAAAACTATATGCTCTTCAAAAGTAGCTGAAACAATAATCCAATCATCGAGGTACGCAAATACTTGTTCGGAATATCTCTCGGGTAATTTTTGCGCGTGTAAATATTTATCAAATCTTTCTTTGAGTCCGTCGATAAGGCGCTGAAACGTGGCGGGTGCGTTCGTTAATCCATAGGGCATTCGAACGTATTCGAACAGTCCTCGACCTTCGACCACAAAGGCAGTGTGCTCTCTGCTCTTTGGATCCATCGGGATTTGGTGAAACTCTTCGCTCAAATCAAGGGTGCTAATCGTTAGCCTATCGACCATTGAGTCTAAGATTCGATCCATTCTGCGTAAAGGGTACGCCGATTTTTTCGTGACGCGGTTTAACCGTCGATAATCCACGCAAAATCGATATTTACCGTTTTTCTTTAGCGCTAGAACAGGTGGGCTAGACCACGAACTGTTACTCGGTACGATAAATCCCTTCTCTAACAATCTATTAATTTCTGCGTCCAAAATTTTATTTATCGCGGGGCTTCTACGGTAAGGCTTCTGCCTAATTGGCGTCTCGTCAGTAAGTTCAATTACGTGAGTCGTTAACATCGTGCCGTTTGTACCTGCGGTCTCTTAATTGTTCTGCGAATTTTTCATCTAAAAACTTTTCTAAACATTCTTGCTCACTTGGCATTAATTCTTGAATTTGCATTGACTTCCCTAGTTCGAAACTATCTCGTGTTGAATCGAAAGGTACTATTATCTCCGAGTCCTCAATTTTCCAATTTTTATTTCCTCCGTCTATGACAATTCCCCATATAAAATCAATGCCAAATATAACGGGTGTGCTGAGGGCCATCTAATACCGCGAACCAATGTTCACCGTAACAATCGCAAACATCGATGAGGAATTTCGTCGAGTAGCGTGGAATTGCAATATGATCTTGCTGCGCGAGTTGCACGCCTGCTCGTGAAATAGCGTCTTTTATTGGACGGCATTTCTGCAGTTCGCGTACTTGCTCGTATGCATGACCGCTCATAAAGCTCCGATCGCTTCCAGTGTCAAGAATTTCTTGTAAAAAGTGTTCCCCAATTTTTACTGTAACTGGGATTATGGTTCTTTCTCTTGGAGGTCTGGGGGACGCGTAACCTTTAAAAGTACGTCGCGTTCCTATCTCCGTTGAGCAGAGTTGCATAGAAACAAACTTTTCACTCTCGATTAAATTGAATAACGAATTACTCGACGAAGGGCGTGGCCTAGCGCAGTCGATTTGCGTTATGGGCTCATAATCGCCTTCGTTTTCCGTGTATTCGTATTCCGATGCTGTATCCGAACTAACTTCGTTCTCAAAATCGTAATTTTTCTCAAAATCTAAACTCATATTATTCTCCGTTAAAAAGCACGCTGCTTGTTCCTGATTTTTACTATCATCTTCGTTTTCTTTTAACGTTTGCCTATTTCGATCTTTAATTTCCGAGGACACGCCAGTAAGTGAGGGTATCTCTAGTCCTTCCTGACTTCTTTCGCGTTTTTTGGAGGCGGCGACGGGCTCCTATCGGTTCTGCGCGGTTCATCTCGAGATCTTTCGCGTCTCAGCGATGAGTTTACGCGATAATTGCACCGATTCGCGTAATGCCCTTCGCGGTTGCATCTGTAACAAATGACGTCGCGATTTCTATCGTAGTCTCTGTTTCTACGCGATTTATAATCCTCGTTCGATCGATGGCGTTCTCGATTTTCGTAGTACCATGAGTTATGACCTCGTCTATCGTTACTATATCGTCGATAATTATTTGAACGGTATGATCTTCGTCTGTCATAATTACGCCTGTTACGCGGTGGTGATCTACGTCTCTGTCCCCCCTCCTGCGATGAAGCCACGGATGAAGAGCGAGAACTACTCGATGTAGATCGACGTCGCGAATCACCGGTACTGTTGGTTTTTCGATTACGTTTTCTCGGTGTTTTCGTTTCTTTTGACGTTTTTTCTAGCTCTAATACCTCTAATTTTGCTAATCGACTAATTATTTCTTCGGTTCGTTTAACGTCGTTTTCCTGCTTATTTTCGGCTTTCGATTTATCCTTTTTGTTTGAATTATTTTTCGTTTTCTTCGAATTTGTCTTTTCTTTATTTGTTTCTGTCTCTTTTTCTGCGTCTGTTGTTTTCGTAAGCTCTGTTTGAGTGTCCGCGATCGGTTTAAGCGTTGTTTGTCGCCCGAGTTTCGTGATTGACGGGAGCATTCGTCGCGTTGCTTTTGACCTTGAGAAATAATTTCGTTTTTCTCTTCGTATTTTCGGATCTTTTCGATTAACGAGTCGTACGAGTCTATTTGATCTCGATCAAATTGCGTAATCAACTTCGGACTCAACCCCGAATAAATTTTGTCTAACTGGTATTTAATCGCGACTTTTTCGTGTAATTTATTGTACATTTCGCTGATTATTATTACGTGGTCTATCGTGAATTCTCTTGGTTTTTGGACGCGTTTTTGAATTTTAAAATTTATTTGCTGATCGTCCTTAATTTCTCCAAATGCTTTGCGAAATTTCGAAGTGAATTCGTCCCAGGAGACCCAATCTTTGTGAAAAGCGTACACAGACACCGCGTCACAGACACCGCTGTCTGTGAGTATCTCTGGTAAAACGTTCAGTGCATCGGACTGACGTATGCCTGACGCGGAAATTTGGCGTTCGAGCTCGTCTATAAAATCGTCTGCATTGAGTTTGCCAGGGTATTTCAGGTCCCAAGGTTTAAAAATCTTGTTTACATCGCGGGGAAAGTGATCGGGTCTATGCGTATCGCTTCGACTTGAACTATTATTATTATTCGCGCTGTCGTCATTCGAATTTGTGCGCTCGCGTGTCTGTATTCTATCGTCGAATTGTAATTGACGCGGTTGGCATGCAGCTGATACCGCTAGGGTTGAATGCGCTTGTGTTGTTGTTGGCTGTGTCGGCCTGTTTAATAACAAAACTGTATTTGTTACTGTACTAGTTGTCGTCGTCATTGTTTGTGTGCTCGGTGGCAAATTAAACGTTTTTGTACGATTACTTTCTAGTTTTTTACGCGCGCTACGAATAGGATCTTATTCGTATTCCCATTGTGTATCGTCTGCAGGCGACGGTGATATTTTATTTTCTAATTGGTTCAATTTCGCTTGAAACTCGTTTGCTATATCTTTCGTTCTTTCATCGAGTAATTTTACTACATTCATTTGTGAATTTTCGGCTCTTTGCTTATTTTCTTCGCGTACTAATTCTATCTGTCTTCTATTTTCTTCTGCTGCTTCGTACGTTATTTGTCTCACTGTTATTTCAAATGACGCGAACATTTGCCGGACTTGTTCTAACATATTTGTATTAAAAAAAAATCCAAAACGCCGCTTAGAAGAATACAAAAAAAGTTACAAAATAAGTTAAGATCTGTTGAAATATACGTGGCCAAATACGGGAAGCTTTACTGCGTTTCAATAAATTTTCAAATAAGGTTTGATGTTGATAGAAAAAATAATAAAGTTCGGAAATTCAACTATGTCACCAACCAAATTGCAAACGTAAAAAAATTAGATTGTAAAAAAATTCTGAACGAAGTACTTGGCGAGGATTTTTCCATGAAATTAGCGTAGTGTATAGATCATGATCACGAACTCGCCAAGTACTTCGTTCAGAATTTTTTTACAATCTAATTTTTTTACGTTTGCAATTTGGTTGGTGACATAGTTGAATTTCCGAACTTTATTATTTTTTCTATCAACATCAAACCGTATTTGAAAATTTATTGAAACGCAGTAAAGCTTCCCGTATTTGGCCACGTATATTTCAACAGATCTTAACTTATTTTGTAACGTTTTTTGTATTCTTCTAAGCGGCGTTTTGGATTTTTTTTTTAATATCATAGGGAAACAAGGGACCACCAATGTACTTGTCCACGTTTTTTTCCCCGTGAGGGATTTTTGCGATTATATCACTTCTTTTTCTAAAATTTTTAAATATTTTGGTTCATATAAACTCCTATGGAGACTGTATATAATTACAATCCGCACTTTTAGCTTGTGAATATAACCCATAACTGTTGATTTTATTTTGTATTTTTATATTTTGTAGATGAATATGTTCACTGCGAGATTTGAATACACAGAATCACGAAAAAAATGCTTACCAGTCTGTTCAAAAGTTTATTCTGAGATCATTTTTTTCACAATTTATCCAATTTACTCGCTAATCTCGCACTTTATCATTACAGAACTTCACTCAGAATCTCCGTTGAATATTTTTATTAAATCCATTAATCGAAATTTTTCGAACGTCCTGCACTTGATTATGTCAAAACTCCGTTAATAATCATTTCACTGTGTAGACGTCATACACTACGCTTACACGGCACTCTTATTCCGATTTGGTTATAATGGGGTGTATATACTGTAACGATATGCCGCACATCCACAATAATACAATAAGTCAAAGATATAGAGCGTGGATGTGAGCGTCATCGAACGTTCGGGAAGCGCTCCCCACCGGAGCACAGCTGACTCCGCTCCGCGAACCTCACCTCGCCCGAGTGGAGAAAGTATATAAGGCGACACTTTCGACACTCGAAGTCATTATTCTCATACCTGCTTTAACTAATACCAGATCACTGCGTATCTCCCAGTATTGCACTGGCTATTACGCTCCTTACAAAACGTGTATCCTGGCATAGCGTCCAGCTAAACACGTTTCCTTGGGAAAGCTCATCCCACCCCTAGCGGATTTCTTGACCAGCTTTCCTAGTCGTTTTTGTACAAAAGTTGACCAGTTATTTGTGGTCGGACTAAACCGGATGTGACGTATTCATGTCGGTCGTTCCAACCACATCACCGTGGTCGGAACGACTCGTTGGTTCGGTGATGAACTGGTCGTTTCGACCAGGGTTCCCGGGTCGGAACGACTCGCTGGTTAATTAAGTGACAAACTGGTCATTTTGACCAGGGTTCTCGATAGAACAGAACAGCAAAAAGAATTAAAATAAATTGAAAAAAAAACCAGTCTATCCGAGCGAGGCTCGATCCCTGGACCCTCAGAGTTCGAGCCTGGAGTGCTACCCACTGGACTACCAGCCATTTTATAAGTGAAGAACAACGAAACTCACATATAAATCATGATTCACGAGTTATATATAAGTTTCGTTATACATCAGTTATAGAATGTCTGGTAGTGCAGTGGATAGCACTCCAGGCTCGAACTCCGAGAGTCCCAATATCGAACCTCACTCAGATCAATCGGTTTTCTTCGATTTGATTAAATTCTTTTTGTTGTCCTATTGTTGACAATACAGCAGTCCGTGGTCAGAACGACTCGCTAGCTGGGTTACAAGCTGGTCGTTTCGACCAGTATACTCCGGTCGAATGCCTTTTCGGACACTCGACCCGGTGGTCATTTTGACCACATGCCTCTGGTCGGAACGACCAGCTTACGGGGTCCTGAAATCAGGCTCAACTGTAGTCAAGACGACTGGAATATGCTAGTCGAACCGACCAGGATTACACGTCACATCCGGTACAAAAAAAGTACTACTGACCACGAAAAACTGGTCAACTTTTATACAAAAGCGACCAGCTCTAATTCCGACCACAAAAAACTGGTCACGAAATCCGCTAGGGACTCCTCAAATATCGTATATCCTGGAATAGCGTCCAGCTAATACGATATTCTCTTGGCACAGCCCAGGCCATTGTAGTTATTAAATATCTCTCGGCACAGCCCAGGCCGAGATTTTTTTTCGAATTTTTTTATCCGACGATGTTGACGATGGTGATGAACATCATCGGAGAAAAAAAAATCTGAAAAAATTCCAAAACGTTCAAAATGAAGAAATAAAACTTTTTTGTCCTTGGACTTTTGGTGAAAAAACCCATAGTTTTTAAATTACGGAAATTGATACTGAAATCAATGGAAAAAAAAAAATTCGTAAAAAAAATCTGAAAAAAATCGAGTGACTAGAACAATCTCAGAGGCAACTTTTCACTCATCTAAGATTTTTTTCTAAATGTGATAGTTTTCGTGTTACGCAGGAATTACTGAATTCCGTCTTTTTTCGCCAAAAACATGATAACTTTTTCAAAAAAAATCGTAACGGATTTTATAAAAAACGAAATTGAAGCTTAAGTTTTGCCTTTTCAAGATCTGGTCGAAGAAATTTAAAAAAAAAATTCTACTGAAAACGCGGTTGCTCTGTAAAAAGGAAAAAAAAAGACGAAAAATGGTCGTTTTCAAAATGACGTCCTAGTCGTAAAAAATATCGCAAAAATTTTTCAAAAAAAGCAAAATGAAATGGGATTTCTCCCCTTCAAAATGCCGTTCATTAAATTAATTTATCTACGTTATCGACGGAATAACATGGAAAAGAGTGTGGCAACTTTTTCCGACTTTTGTCCGGAAACTTTCCGACGGTAGTGTATATTCTTCTCGAATTCTCTGATATTTCAATTTTATTTCTCATGCGTATTTGTTTTTCACTTTGTTTTTCGGTATGTTCCTGGAATCGTAGCGGCTGAAGAGAAAAGAAGAGAAAAAAAAATATCGTTCTGGTTCATTCGTTATACTTGCGTATTTGTCTCGAATTCTTCATTTCGAATTTAATTTTATTCTCGTCTCTTTCGCCGGTGTTTGATTTCCGTGTATCAATATCGATAAAAAAAATTTTTTATTCTTCCTTTATAAATTATTCTCTTATTATTTCACTGTAATTTCATTTCATTTGCTTTTATGATTACTTTTTCTGTCGGAAAAAAAAATTTTATTCGCTTTTCACTTCATATTCTAATTTTTCTATAAACGTAATTTTATTTTGTTCCGTGCGCCGTCAATATGGCGACTTTGATTTTATTTTTGTGTTCTTTTTAGAACGTTGAACACCAATAATTTAATGACTTTAACTTTACATTTTAAGCGTTATGTGCCATTAATATGATGAATTTAATTTTTTCTATTTGGTTGTTTGAAACGTTGGGCACTATTATGTAGCGACCTTAATTTTCTGCACAATAATTTTTAACGTTGGGCGCCACTAATGCAGCGACCACAATCTCATATTTGATAAACTTTTAACGTTGGGCGCCATTAATGTAGCCAATGAACCTGCTATTCCCGGCTAGTATGGGAGACGGTTTTAGAACGCATACGCCTGCGTTTGCGCGCGTTCGAGAGCGAAGGGACCGTATATTATGCCACAAAAATACTGACTCTTCATGCAGTCACAATTACAAAAATATGCATAGGTCTTCCCGACCCAATCGGCTTAATGAACAACAAGAAGACTTCCAAACTTACCACGTATGCGCATCTACTCGTGAGGATTGTCCTCGCGTCCTTCCTCCTTCCGTTTGGCTCTCAAGGAAATTATGTGCAGGAGACAATAGAACTCAGGAGATGTAAAAATATATTGATATTTATCTACGTTGAGGTCACTGTGGTTCCGCTCGTTCGCGTTTACAATACTGCGCTACGCGCTGAATACGTCGTAGATACGCGGAACGAAATGCGCTGGTTTCGATTACAATTTCCATACAGATTCGGTGTTACGGTCACGCTTGCCCTCGCGGATAATTATTGCTCAAATACAATTTCAAAGAAAATAATACCGTACGCTTGACAAAAATGCGTAAACTCTCAATAATAGAAATCAGTGGTTTCTCAAATATACAAAAATGCGTCAACTCTACGCCGAGGATAATTCTCTTCTTCCAATTGTAAAAATACGTCCGCTCTATACCGAGGGTCAATCGCTTCTACTTCTTCCTTCCTTCATCGATCACGGATCAGGGGAAGTGTCCCGAAAATCGATGATTGGGGTCATCGACATGCGCGACAGTCCTGCGCCTCGCGCGTATGTAGAGCGCTCTGCGTGTTGCTGGCCAGCGCGATTGCTGAGACGTTACGCTCGAAATTTGTATGGAAATAAAATTAAATAATTTGATTAGACAATGCAAAAATTCGCAATTGCCCAACCAAGACCATCGCACCCTTGTTTCCTTCGCAATATACGTCGGCGCTGCAGAACGTTTTACAAAAAGAAGTGGCCATTCGCCACAGTTGGTACGACTATCATTTGTTTTGCAGAAGTGAAGGTTCCTGTGTTTGTTTCCTTGAGCATTAGGTAGTGTTGATTTTGATCTCTTTCCGATTCTCGGTCAGAGGATGAAGGGGTTTTATGATTTGATTTTTTTAAAGAAACCACGTGGACTGCATTGTCCTGATTGATTTTTTGTGATGTTTTGAAAAGGCAGGAATCGTTTAATGCGGTCTTTTCTTTTCATTCGGATTTTTCTTTTGCGTCTATCGTACGCAGAATATAATCCTTGTTTTTCTAGATTATCGATTTGTGGTTTTGGATTTGGCTTATGATTTAGGGACAAATTCGTATGGTACTCTGTGTCAATGATTTTAGACGAATTTGTTTTTTCTTGATTTTGCAAATTTGTGTGAGGCTCTGAATTAATTGATTTAGACAAATTTGCTTTTTGATGCTCTGAATTTTCTATTTGATTTGGTAACGAGTTCGTATGATGCTCTCTGTTAATGGATTTAGACGAACTAGTTTTTTCTTGCTCTCCTAAATTCGTATGATGCTCTGAATTAATGGATTTAGACGAACTTATTTCTTCAAGCTCTAGATTTGGTGTGCTCTCATTATTGAGGCTTTTATCAGACGGTTGATCAGACCGCTGATCTTGATTTGAGATTTCGTTTGTTCCTTCGCCAACTTGACTAACGTACGTTTCTCTCGGAACTGCCGTATCAGTATAATCTGTTGGTTCTGGAACGGGATTTTATATGGAGGGATCTGTTGTATCTCCTTCCGAAATAGAATAAGAGATATTTTGTTTCTTTAGGTCCCTGTCTGAATTTGAGTTTGGCG
>JBBLXU010001549.1:0-52064 GCA_037893425.1 Campoplex nolae
TTTTGTTAATGAACAGCGATGTGCTATCGACTGTATTAATGCTACGCTCAGCGAACTACCCAAAATCGGTGAAGCTGTTGCAGCTAACACTATTCGTATTGCAGCGCTAGAATCTATGAACGAGCGCCTTCTTCGGCTCATCGCGGACCTTAAATCACAGCTCTCCAAGCAGAATAGCTCATCCAATCAGGTAATTCTGAAAGGCCTTCCATCGGCTCTGGCTGATTCTCCACGTGACCTGGTCAGCAAAATTTTTTACTCTCTTGGGATATCACACCTGACTTCTCATATTGTCAATGTACGCCCATTTCTAAAGAAGCGCTCTAATGCTGATGATATTGGTTCAAACCTGGGTCGCCGTCAATCTCCTAACTTCGTTTCTCTACTCGTCACTGTCTCGTCATCGACCATTCGAGATGAAGTAATTAACGCTAAACGGCTAAAGCGCGATCTTACCGTGCGTGAAGTCTTCAATACCACAACAGCCGGGAAAATACTCATTAATGAATTTCTTTCTCGTGATACATATCTGCTTCTGCAAAACATTCGCAAGCAGGCGAAGCTAGTGGGGTTTGAACGTGTGTGGATCCACAACTCATCTATCTATATGCGGAAAGGCGCGGGTCATCCGAAACACGAGATCTTCAGTGCTGCGGACATTTCTAAGTACGCATAACTTGTTTCGAGCGCAGAGGACTACCTCCAATCATTCGTCTCAGTGTGGCAAGTTGAGCCTCGTCAACTTCTCTCTGCATATCTCAGCGTCTCCAAGCAGCAACGTACTCCTTCTCATTCTACCTTCTGCGCAAACTCTCTTGTAGGTCACCTTGACCTGTCGCTTATGCCTAGTCTATCTGTACCTTATTTTCTTAAGTAATCTACACTCATCACACTATATTTTGACAGCGCTATTCTGAATTAATTTACGAAATTAATTCCGTATTAATCTAATCTATATTTTGATAGCACTATTCCGATAGCCGCTGTGAATATGTTTTGTATTATTTTCCTACTTTTCTCACCTTTAGTGCACGCTACTTCTAATGTTGTTCACTATTTACGGGTCTACTCCCTTGTTTATTAGTTTTAAGTCACCTTATGTCTTTAAATACTGTATTTCTCTTCTGTTTATTTTTTTTATTTTTTATTACATATTATGCTCTTTGTAATTTGAACTTTATCATATGCGCCCTTTAGCATTGCTTGGGCGGAAATAAACCAATCAATCAATCAATCAATCTCTCTCTCTCTCTCTCTCTCTCTCTCTCTCTGCAGCTGTCACTGGAGACTGGCTTTGATAGAAATGGGTCTTGAGGCGGGCGTCTAGGCCTATCATGGTATTGTATACAGACACGTCAAATTCTTGAATGTGTTGGCAACTTTTGCATAATCTTGAGCCCGTGCAACTTTTTTTTCTCAGCAATTACGCGACCGATCATGCTGATTTTGGGCGCAATCGAAAGAGAATTTCTTTATTAGCTAGAGTTCAATTTTTAAGTTCCTCAATTGCTTCTGAGCTTCGTAATTCAATAAAATGACATGCCGATTTTACCCCACCACCGCGAAAAGTTTTGTTTCGAGAAAGTATAGTCTCGGCGAGCCTCGGGCCAGCAGACGACAGGCTGTCAATGTACTTGTCCCGAGACTCTACCGAGTCTCTTGATAAATATGAAAAGCTATACAATTAACGATTACATATTATTGCAGAGCACTAAAAATGAATGAATTTGCCTTTTAAACTTTTGCCGTATCTATTTTAGTTTCGAAGATATCAACGAAAAACGAGAAAACCATCGATTTTGAGGAATTAATTTCACCCCTTAAGGTAGAACGCTACGTCTTTTGCGGGGCAGGTGGTGAAAGGGGTACTCCTATGCTTAAACATGGGGAGCCTCTCCTGTTACCAACTGCACGTGAATTTATTTTATGATTTTTAACTTACATGTGAGATGATAATTTTGTATTTTTAGATGAATAAATTATCGTTCATAACTATATGAAACATAATATTCCTGATTTTTGCGAAAAAAGCTTCTCGTTACATATTTCAAAATATTAAACATTTCGCAATAGTAGCTCTGACAACGGCAACGCAGTGTAATGGTTTCAGTTTTCAACCGTTGGCTGCCCTGATCAAGCTCGAGAGAAGCAGAGAGGAGCACAACAGATGTTTCGACCATGGCGGAGAGGCGTAAGGAGCGATTTATAACCCCAAAACAAAAACGTAATTACGAAAGGCTCGTTGAAGTTGGAAAAAAATTAAAAAGCAAAAAATAAATGAAAACGAGATACAAAAAGGAGAAAAAGTGAAAAACGAGGAAGAAAAGAAATTGTGTGTAATAGAAGGACGCCGAATTGTTGATTTCGAGGTTATGTGTCGACATCTCCAATGCGTATCGTGCAACGAAGATTTATTACTACGACATATCGAACGAGAGAAACAGCATAATTCGTGATATGGATCAAAGTTGGATATTAATATAATTTGTTGTTTTATGAACGAGATATATTTATTTATTATAAGTCTAACTCAGCCCCCTGACACTGGCTAGATATTCCTATACGATTACTGAAAGTGCGTTGTGTAGTCGCATTTTAGTTCCGTCAATCGCCACGTCGTAGCGCTGGCTGTTTTGTGCTCGCCTCGAGCGCCTCGAGCTCAGCTCAGAAAACGCAAATCAGCTGATATTTTCGACAGATTTACGGCATCTCGTTTGTACGTTGATCTGATTCTAAATCTTCTAAATTATTATCGTGGTATAAAAATTTCATCTATGGAATCATAATTTTAGCGAGTGAAATGCCAACGTGCATCGTTCCGGGCTGTACTTCGGGATACGTTTCTAATCCTGAAAAAGTTCATTTTTTTACTGTCCCGAAAAATCCTGACAGCGCAAAAAAGTGGAAAATAGCTGTGAGACGCACAGACGATTTTTTCAAAACTAGAAGTGCTGTGTGTGAAAAACATTTTAGAAAGAGCGAAATCCTTTGGAAGCGAGAACTGCTCAGTCCCGATGGCCAGGTGCTTGGAGTGGTGAGTTTGGATTTTATGTTCTTTTTGCAAAATTCTCAATTTTCTTCACGTTATCATCGTTGCATCATTGTGATTAATATATATAACCATACAATTTCAGTCACATTACAAAATCCCACGATTGAAAAAAGGGTGCGTGCCATCGCAGTTTCCATGGATCGAGTCAACAGAACCGGATGATACGCAGCTGGAAAATCTGTTATCTCAAGATAATAATCATGGAAGTGCAGCTGCTCCTCAAGTACCTGTGCTCAAAGATCAAGCGATGGAAATGTCAGCTACTCAAGATAGTGCATCCATCACTGAACCTGCTCCGATGATTCTGGTTGAACAAGGGATTGGTGAAACAAGTTGTCCTATATTTGGATTTAACGATATTCTCACCGCAGATTTAAATCTTCCAACTGGATGGTTGAGACAAGAAACTGGCTGTGAAGGCAATCAATTGGTGTTTTTTTTTCCATCGCACGGTAGAGATTGAAGGCATCTTGCAAACTTCCTTACTTAAAGATGTGACAGTAAAAGAAAACTTGTCGATTCAGATCAGAGTTTTAGGCCAACTACTTGATCCATCGAGTCTCAATTTACCTTCAGTCATTTCGGGTATTGAACAATTACAGGATTTGCTGGCAAATATTCATCGGTTCAACGTGTGTCGTGGTTGTTCGGAGCCACCGATTAAACCAGAATTGGAAATATTTAATTATAAGACAATCAAAAAAGATGTATCGTGTACTTGGCGTCATATCGAATGCTCTCTTCTGATTTCAACAAAAAAGAATTGCACACATTGCAGCAGAGCGAAAAAAACTTTGGAAACAAATTTTCGCAGGTATGTGCAAAACAAAGCAAAAGATCGATGGAAAAAGAAAAAGGATTTAAATGAACAAAAGAAGCAATTGACGAGATTGCAGTCAAGATACCGTGCTACAATAAAGGCCAAACGTCTCGCTCGAGAAAAAATAAAAAACTTGAAGCAAGAAGTTTTTAACATACGTAAGAAATTGGCACAGTGTACCTCTAAAGACCTTGAACAGCATATAGAAAGTGGAAAAATTCCTCAAAATCAAATACATGTTCTTACACAAATTATTGATGCTGCAAAGCACAAGAGTGCAAAAGGGCGTAACTACTCTGAGGAATGGATGCTGCTTTGCATGCTGTTGCATATGAAGTCCCCAGCGGGCTATGAGTTCCTGCGGTGCAATGAAATTCTACCGCTTCCAAGCATGAGAACTGTTCGAAGGTCTATTATATTTTATATTTACATTATTTCACGGTATCCAAAAATCTTAAAATCTTATTTCAACACAGGGCTGAAAATTTATAAAATTGAAAAAAATTATTTAGAAGCCGGAACAAATAGAACTGCTTTTGACTGAAATATAAGTAAATAAGATCAAAAAGTTTGACAAGAAATAAACATCATATTATAGAGCCAAAAATTTCAAATATTTTTACGATCATTTGGTACAATACTGTTTTCTTTTATCTTTTTGTGCATATATCGTACACGTTGATTTATCTACATTTAAACGGAACAAACTTTTATTTTGTTTACAGATATTTATCAAACATTAAAACTGCTTGCGGTTTTGATATGCAATTCTTTCAAGCACTGAAACTCGCGCTGGAAAAAAAAGACGAATCGCAGCGTCACGGAATTCTTTTGCTTGACGAAATTTCGACACGGGAAAGCGTTGGCGTTGACTCAAAAAACCTGACGTACAAAGGATTAATTGATTTTGGCAGCGAAGGGGCGAAGTCATCGAATTTTTCAGAAAAAGCGAATCATGCATTAGTTTTAATGTTTCAACCGTTGAACGATAGCCATGCTCAGCCCATTGCAATGTTTGCATCGAGAGGACCTGTAGCTGGTAAAGTTCTTGCGCAGCTCATCATCAAGTCGATAATTTTATTGGAACAAAGTGGAGCGAAGATTCACGCTGTTGTCAGCGACGGCACGAGTCCGAACAGAAAGTTCTGGACTGAACTTGGTGTGAGTGGAGCCAAAGGAATGGTTCGCAACTATTTTGAACACCCTGTGACGCCTGACCGAAGAATATACGTGTTCTTTGATACTCCACACTTAATCAAGACCATTCGTAACCGTCTTTATAATAACGGGGTGTTACAGGTTAATTTTTCTTTGTAAATTCAGACTTTATACATGCAAAAATGTACTCAATATGATTATAATTACACAACTTTTCTAGATGGATCCTTTAGAGTCAATTATCAACTGGGAACACATCAAACTTCTGTACGAGAAAGATCGTGAACATGCAGGGCCTGGTCAAGCGCTAGTTTGCCCAAAATTATCGTCGAACCACGTGAATCTCAACAATTCGCTGAAAATGCGTGTACGATTAGCTACTCAAGTAAGCTTCTTGATTAAAAATTAACAAATTTTGGTGCTTATTGGGCTCATTTCGAGGAATCAATTAATTGATATTGTGTTTGTTTAGGTATTCAGCAATTCAGTCGCCGGTGCACTGCGATTTTTTGCGAATTATGTGCCGGAGTTGCGTGACTGTGAAAGCACAGCTTCGTTCTGTCAGTGGATCAACGACATGTTTGATGCCCTCAACCGGAAACACCCCATTGATGGAGTACAACCAGGAAATACTGACTTTAAGGTATAGTATAGAAATATATTAATTCTTTTGTACGAATCCACTTATATTTTTGATATAATTAAAACGTGATGAAATGGGGAAGTTCAAAGGAAATATGTTTCTTATGACCGTAGATCCACAAGCTCCTGTAAATTCGGACAACCATAAGATCCGACGATTGTTTGTATGCTGTCATTTGTTTGCAGTGGTGATCTTTAGTGCTATATACGAATTGATACTCGTATTTTTGTAGGTAATTCAAGAGTCACTGAAAAAGCTAGATGCGTGGGAGGAACACGTGCAAGCAGGACGCTTGTCAAAAGAGCTCTTCTTGACGAAGCAAACAGCTGAAGGCTTGCGCGTCACACTGCAGTCAATGTTGGATTTGGTTGAGTATCTTACACAACAATGTAGTTTTCCGTATGTTTTGACGGGTCGAGTGAACCAAGATCCTTTGGAGGTTTGTACACAAGGCCCGTTGACAATAAAATTTCAAAAAAATTACAGTTTTCATCAACAGGCTGTATGTGGTGGAATGACGAAGTGGAATTCTGAACAGCTCTGCTCTACGAATTATATAATTGAATGTCAGTTATTTCAGAAATTCTGTCTTTGGTTTTTGGCTTTTATCTTTTCTCATTGAACGCATGTGTGTTTGGCTTTGGATTGTTCCTGACAGAAATTTTTTGGTACCGTACGACAGGCAGGTGGTTGTGACGATCATCCTTCGACGCCGACGTTTTTATATATTTATAAAATCCTCTCCGTATATAGCTTCTTAAAACCGCCGAAAACAGGAAATTGTTCAATAACGATGAACAATCCGACTGAACCTTCGGTGACCCTGGGCGATCTTAAGACGATATATAACAATCCTGACGCCTCCAAAGATCTTGCAGATTCTATTAAAATCAAACTGCAGCAAATTCTACAGCACGAAGATTGGGATTTTGAGCATATTATATCAGAGCACGATTACACCCTGCCTGAGATTGCTAACTGTGTCACGTACTGCTTGACGGCAGATTTAACAAAAAAAATATGCAACTCAGTCAAATGCTTGGAGTGTAAAGAAGCTTTGTTGAATTCTCACGATGCTTCGGTTATTCTACCCGAAGCTATTTTACAAAATTGGCAAAAACGGGGTGCGTTAATACATCCGAACGGGCATTTGTATCGTTTCGTCCTGTACCTGGAAAAAAGCTTTCAAACCCACTGTCAATCTCCATACGTGTTTGAAGAAATAATGCACGATGTCTATAAATATAATTCTTTATCGTTCCCCTGCAAAGCACACGCTCATGATATTTTGTATCAACTGATACAATGTTTTATTTCGAAAAGGATGCAGCAGTATTGCACACGCATTAATTTGGAACAAAAAAAAGAAAATCAATTGAGTAAAAAAAAATCAAAATTTTGTAAAACTTAATTGTACTCATGTCAGTGTATGATCGAATGTGAAGTGTGATTCACAAAAATATTAAACATGTTTATTAAAATATACTTTTGTTCATTTCATTTGCCTCCTGATCCTATTGTCTATCTTTCTATGCATATCTAATTAAAAAATCCTGAAAATGCTAAAAATACTTATTAATTATTTTATTGAAATATAAATTTCAAAAAAGTTATTTTTTCTAGTATTTTTTTAATCGACTTGAAAGAGCTTTTGGAGTATCCAAAATATTAAACGTATGTATACAGATCTACAGTGAATAAGCCGGTCACATGACTAGCAGCGCCACGATGCGGTGGACACATACCGCGAACCACTTTTATCCGCCTGTGTCAGGGGGCTGGTCTAACTTGAGAAAGAATGTATATTTCCAAAGAAAATTAAACAGATGGGTCAATGTTTACCATATATTATTTGTACCAAATGTTATTGACCTGAATTTAAACCTTATTGTCTTGAACAAATTATATACATTATATTAATAAACAAAAAAAAAGCAAAAGTTTGTGTGCAGCGGGTGAGCGAAAGAAAGATAGAGAGAGGGCAGAGTCGCTTCCAGGCAATCTGTAGGCCGCACTGTATGTGTATAGGTATACAAGAGCGCGTCGGTCGATGCGACGTTGCCGCGCTTGCAGCCGTGTCCACCAGAAGAAAGAGACAAACTGCGTTTATTAATTTTCTTTTGTAGATTGCAGATAATCGGTACGATGAAATGGCTGCGAATTTTACGAGAGTGATCTTAACAGTTTATTCATGTACGTGTTTTAATTTGATCAAAAAGTGTCTTTTTCAACGGTAGTTCTTCAATGTTTTTTGCAGTTTTTAACCCTTTTCCATACGAACCAATGTAAAAAACTAATTCAATTTTCTCAGAAACGGTACGATGAAACCCGTTGAAATTTTTCGAGCAAATAGTTTAGTCAATTTCGAACGTATCTACCAATTTGCATAAAAATCCTTCTTTTTTAGATATGGTAGCGTTCTACCTTAAATATGCGAGTGGGCAGCTAATTTTTTTGTGAGGGTTTATACTTTGATGTGAACTACAAAATGTAATTTTTTCGACCCAGGTTGTGGGTGTACACTAAGGTGACTTTCCTTGTTAGACTTCTGGTCAAAAACTCATAGATTTCAAATTACGGACATTGATAGACCTGGAGTTCAACTGAAATCGATAAAAAAAAAAAATTCTGAAAAAAAATCTGAAAAAAATCAAGTGACTAGAACAATCTCAGAGGCAAATTTTTAATTCTTTGAGATTTTTTTCTAAATGTAATAGTTTTCGCGTGACGCAGGAATTTCTAAATTTCGTCTTTTTTCGCGAAAAACATAACTTAAAAAAAAAAGCGTACCGGGTTTTAATAAAAACGAAATTAAAGCTTGAGCTTTGTTTTTTCAAGATCCGGTCAAAGAAATTTGAAAAAAATTCCACTGAAAAGGCGGTCGCTCTCTAGAAAGGAAAAAAAAGACGAGAATAGGTCGTTTTCAAAATGACTTGCTGGTCGTAAAAAAAATCGCAAAATTTTTTCAAAAAAATCAAAATGAAATGGGATTGCTCTCCTTTAAGGAAGTAACTCAGCTACCTAACTAGTCATAAAACCATCAGATCATCGTTTGACCGGAGTAGTAGTTCATCTGGCAACGTCGCTTTTCGTTGACATGTGGGCGCGTGTATGTGTGTTCAAAACAGTGCATATGGCATCAACAGCTGATCAGTTGTAACTAGCGTCAAAAAACTTACAACGACAGCCTAACCTCAAAAAAAGGAAGCTGTATCGCCAGTGTATGAATATATTTATCAATTTGAAAGAGGGAGGTTGTCAGATTTTCGATGTAGAAACGATTGCCCATCAGTTAATATGCAAAAGATTTTTCAGTTTATCTATATCTCAAATATTTGACAAACAATTGAGACTGCGTCCACATGCCAAATATTATTCCAATACAAAAAAATTTCGCATATGGGGCATTCCACGCCAAATCGACCACTTTTGAACCCGACCCCTTTTGATTTGGCAGAAACTTTTTTAACTTTTTCTACGCTACCAACGGCGTTTTTCAGAATTTTTTCAAATTTTTTTACCCAACCCAGAAAAAGTTATAAATTTTTCAAAAAAATGGCATTATTTTTGTTCAAAGTGACATAACTTTTTCGAAAATTTACTTATCGGGACGTTTTTTTTTCAAATTTTTGTATTTGATTGTACTTTTCAGAAAAAAATATCAAAAGGTCATACGAATTCATCTTCACCGTTTTTTTTTCAGAATTTAAGAAAAAAATGAAAATTTTGGGATGATTGCCATTTTTTATTTTTTTTTCTTTTCTCCATAAGAAACTTTGACATTTTCTATAAGTTCTCTGAAATTTTCAGAGTGGGATTTTTTCGCTCTCTGTTTCTTTTTCTCGATTGAAAAAACAAAAAAAATTCAACTCGGCTTATTTCTAATGACACCACTTTGAAAATTTTCTAGGATGTACCGAGAACCTTGAAAGTTGAAGAATAATTATAATTATAATAATTGAAAGTGGTAGTCTCGGGAAAATTTCAATTTATTCCGAAAAAATCGGAAACAATTAAAGACAGCCCTGAATATGTTTGGTATTTTTATTAACTACATTAGAACACAAAAAAAATGGAATAAATGTTTTTATTAGACCAATCTATAAGCTTTTATAAATTTAGAAATAGGTTAATCGGGATAAAATCCATTTGAATTTTTCTCTTTTTCATTCTACGCTTTTTCTTTTTCTTCTATTTCTAAATTTCTAAAAGCTTATAGTTTGACCGAATAATAAAAGATATTCCATTTTTCTTTGTTTTTCATGCAGTTTATAAAAATGCAAAAAATATTCAGGGCTGTTTTTAATTTTTTCTGATTTTTTCGGAATAAATTGAAATTTTTACCATGACTACTACTTTCAATTGTTATAATTATAATTATTCTTCAACTTTCAAGGTTCTCGGTACATCCTAGAAAATTTTCAAAGTGGTGTCATTAGAAATAAGCCGAGTTGAATTTTTTTTTTTTTTTAATCGAGAAAAAGAAATAGAGAGCGAAAAAATCCCACTCTGAAAATTTCAGAGAACTTGTAGAAAATGTCAAAGTTTCTTATGGAGAAAAGAAAAAAAAATAAAAAATGGCAATCATCCCAAAATTTTCATTTTTTTCTTAAATTCTGAAAAAAAAACGGTGAAGATGAATTCGTATGACCTTTTGATATTTTTTTCTGAAAAGTACAATCAAATACAAAAATTTTGAAAAAAAAAACGTCCCGATAAGTAAATTTTCGAAAAAGTTATGTCACTTTGAACAAAAATAATGCCATTTTTTTGAAAAATTTATAACTTTTTCTGGGTTGGGTAAAAAAATTTGAAAAAATTCTGAAAAACGCCGTTGGTAGCGTAGAAAAGGTAAAAAAAGTTTCTGCCAAATCAAAAGGGGTCGGGTTCAAAAATGGTCGATTTGGCGTGGAATGCCCCATATATAAGAGAATATGTATGGAAATAATACAGTATTTATACCTTATGAATTTGTTTATTTATTATATTGATACTCAATCTGATTCATATCCTCTTAGCAAAACAACAGCTTTCCAATCTGTTTGCCAGCCTCCACATACACCGAAATTTCAAATTACGCGCACATAACCACGAATATGCGACGTTGCAACATCTCTAGCGACGGTCTGTCAAACAGCTAGTGTTACGTTTTATTTTATTTATTACACTCCTGTCATAAGTCACCTTTGACAAATTTTAAGCCGGATAAATGATTGAAAATATTTCATCTCTCGACTGTTCAAATTTTGTTCAAATCTATCCATCACTAACGGAGATTTGAGGGATAATGTACAGTCACTCCGTGATTTCTCATAAGAGGCCATGTTGTCGTAGCTTGTCGAGGCATAAAAAAATACAGATATTTCGCGCAGGGAGACTAGAGAGAAGGAGTGGACACAGCGTGCTTTAGAAATGTACACGAAATCCGGGCCAAAATAGATGGCGTTGTGATCCGAAAGATCATAGCTATATGCGTTTATTCAGATCAGACATCCTGCCGTTACTACTTATTCCCTAACCTCAATATGTCAAAATTCGTGTAGTACCGTTTACGTTTGCAAAACTTTTTTTTCTTATTAATGTGCAATGTAAATGAATGTATCTGCTAACTAAAATAATTTTATTCAATTTAGTTGAATAAAAATCAGTGCATACATCCAGAATCTTTGTAATATATTTTTTGTTTTGAAATGATTGCAGCCAAGCTCTCGACATTTTATTTCTATTATAAAAAACACAGTTTCGAAAATGTTAAAAAATAATGATGTGATCATTTAAACTCGAATTGATTTAACCATGAGTGAAATAAAAATGTATAATGCTGTTACGTCCTAGCCTACACGCTTATGTGGCCCCCTTTTTTTCTCACGGTCTCTTACTTTCCGATAACAACGTACCAACAGCTGATACGCAAACTCCGCTAACATCCTCATTTGTCGATATTAGTAAGAATAAATAAATAAGCAATACAAGTATCTCTAGTTCTAATACGCAATACGTAGCTTCCTAGAAAACATCTTGTCATAATAATCTATGCAGCTACGGCTCGAAAACATCCTGGAAAATACCAGATATCTTTATCACACTCGTCGCGCCGTCGAGACGACGCCAAGAAAATCCAAACACAAAAATTCCCATACGCTTTTCTCGATCCTACAATAATCTAATCACCGAAGAAACGAACTTTTACCCCGCAGTTCCAACTCACGTGAACACCCGGTCCAACCCACCCCTTATCGTTAGAACTGGACCAGATCCTCATGCAAAATCCTCATATCTCAAAAGTCTTGAACCAATGGAAATACTCCAATTCATTTCCCCACACTACATCCACCAATAACAAAGCCTGAAAAACATTTTATCAACCCATTATCCAATCCCAGAAAAGGACTATAACAAAATCACTCCCTTCCACAGCATCCTCTCAAAAAGGTCCGATTCTATAAAAACAACTGACTTACAACATTTTTGTGCATTATTATTACCACTACCGAAATCTTCATTAAATCGCTAACTCCGAGCAGTAAACGTTGAAACGACGTTGTTCTAATTCTAAACTCATCTAATGTAAAAACCCAACTGTAACAAACTCAGTGTAATTAATAACGAATAAATATTATATATTTTGTATTCCACAAAATATCATCGAAACAACAATTATTTCATCGGCCTTCAACATCGCTCCTGTGATTGGGATTCTCTTCCAATCAACAACAAAAGGTCACGTATACCAAAAATATAATATATGTACTCGGGAATCGCGTAAGTCCCAAAAAGGACTCACCAACGACGGTCATAAATCTGGCACGTCGTTCTCTAAATCGGCGACTGCGCGATCCTAACCAAATCTCCCTCTCGGGACGTAACAATGCTAAATCGTGAACGCTTCATTGTTTGAAATAATTTCAAATTGGAAACTTGACTATTTCATTCTTCCACATTTGTCAATGTTAGTTTTCATTTTATTACGTTCGTACAAAACTTTCCTTTACACTGCACATGCGCGGTAGCACGGTCACTTTCATCATGTGGACTAATTTTATTACTATAACTACGATCTTTCTGGCCCATGCGATACTGGTGGCAGAATGGTTAACTAATTCAGAGCGCGATTTTGGGGGACGCCGTTACTACTTAATATCCTATGCTGTGTCCACTCCTTCTCTCTAGTCTCCCTGATTTCGCGTTACAGTCCACCTCGGACCACAAAAATTTTTACAAGTGACTTTTACATCATAATCTAACGTTCTGCAAAGTTTCATATCTTTCTATCCATTAATAGGGATGGTGCAAGTAGACTACAGCGCCACTAGTGATGAAAAGTGAAAGTTCTTGGGGATCTTGTATAGTTGTCAGAGTATTGTAAGTGCTGATTTTTAAAAATAATCGACGAATTGAGTGATCATTTCGCTCTATTTTCCATCAAATTGAAAGGTATAAGTATACAGCTATCTAAGAAACCTTTATCATAAATTATTTAGCGTTACATATGCATAATTAAGATAAGTTAAAACTATTTATTGAGGTTAGAACATTTTGCTTTCATTTTCATCAAATGCCGAAACTAACATGTTGCATTGAAAGATACAAGAATAACACGAAAAATGCTAGAGCTGGTGAAACAAAAATAAAATTTTATTCGTTTCCATCAGCCGGCCCTCATACTCCTTGGAAGCATGACAAACGTCGACAGTGGGTAGCGGAAATTATAGAAAATACGTAAGTAGATTAAATGATTTTCAAATCGTACGTAATGTCTTAATAATAGCATCTTTTAGCTTACTTTAATTGAACGTTGATTTTTTAAAATTATTATTTCAAAATGAAACCGATGTGAAATTTTTTTAGTACATGTGCCAGAAATTGGGAACCATCAGCAATGAGTCGAATATGCAGTGCGCATTTTTTTGGTAATGAAAAATCGGAGCATCCTCGGCATCCATCGTACTTGCCCCAAATTTTTCCTAATAAAAACATCAACCACAAAAAAATGGAGCAGCGTATGGCAAGATTTCAACGGAGTGAAAAACGAAAAAAGCGAATTGGGGAGTTCGAAGACACCACAGATCAACCTTTTTCATCTGCGGAGTTTGAAAACACTATTGATCAACCTTTTTCATCTGCGGAGAACTCAATGGAAGTGGTGACAGCAACCACACCGAAAAAATTTACTGAAATCGGGTGTCAAACTGAGGGATACAATATTGAACAGAGTAACAGTGACACTTATCATTTTTGTTCGCAAATTATACGTGGTGATCTATCAGAAACCTCGGTCCAAGTAAATATCAGTCTCTCTTTGAACAAACAGACCAAAAACAAGGCTACGAGTGCAAATATTCCTTTCGTCAAACCAGAATCCAACGATGTGGGTATTCAATGCGCAGGTCTTGAAAGTTTGAAGATGTCTGGATTTCATGGAATAACTTCAGTTAAAAATGAAAGAGCAATGAATTCAATAGCAGGTGTTTCTTTCGAGGTCTTTAATTATTTAGTTCAAAAAATGCCCGATTTAAAAGGTTCTAAATTGAGTAAAAAAATTAATTGCTATTATTCCTGATGAAAATCAAATTGGGATTGAGTTCTTCTGCTCTGGCATGTTTATTTGACATTCATCGAACAACCGCACATCGGATTTTCATTATCGTTTTGCAGTGTTTAAAAGTTTTGCTGAAGAACGCTATTTTTTGGCCATCAAAAGACGTAGTCAGTGCGACTTTACCTGACGCTTTCAAAGAAAAGTATTCGAATGCTCGCGTCATAATCGATTGCACTGAAATACGTACAGAGGTACCATCAAGTGTGACACAACAAATATTAATGTTTTCAAATTACAAACACGGACAAACAGTAAAGTTTTTGGTGGGCTGTACACCGAATGGTTTTGTCTCTTTTTTATCCGATTGCTATGGTGGTCGTGCTGGAGATTGTTTTATCACAGTCGATTCTGGTCTTCTTGATTTACTCGAACCTGGCGATCAAGTTTTGGCTGACAAAGGATTTCCAAATATTAAAACTAGTTTACAAGATAAAAACGCGATTCTTGTAATGCCACCGTTTGCTAATAAGCCGCAATTCACGCCTGATGAGGCCCAAGAAACTTACAATATAGCTTCAGTACGCATTCACATTGAAAGAATAATGCAGAGAATAAAAGATGCATTTATATTGAGAAAAATCCCGATCCGTTTGCTCCCGTATATAGATGACATCGTATTTGTAGTATGCGCAATGGTTAATTTACAAAACCCAATTATTAAAGAACCCGAAAGATGAGTGTAATTAAACTTTTCATGTATCTCATATATTTCCGAAACAAGAAAACAAATGATATGTTTTAGAATTGTACAGAAATTTGAATAAAGGGTGCCTTTTAAGCTACACATTAATCAGTTTTCATTTCAACTAATTAAAACTTTTCATAAATTAACGACCATTGGAAAAAACATTTTTTCATGAACATTACGATTTAATCAACCGAGTGATGACTAACGAAATAGTACGTTGAATATAGTACCTATTTAGCCATTTAAGTTGCTATGGTGATATCTTTGGTAATTTTCGCTGTGGTTTTAGAAATAGTAAGAAAGTACTATCTACGTATGAACTTCAACAGAATGGCGGAATCTTTTTAAAGCTTATTTTACGGAATTTCTACCGAAAGTTCTTTTAATTCGAACTATCCGATAATTTTGAAACCAACTTTGGTAAGTAGTGTTTAAAATAAAAATTGGTTATCTTTGGTATAACTTTTTGTAGAAACTCAGTCTTTTTTCAATAACTAAAAGCACGCTACCCTTTGGTGAATAAACGTACAGATCACAGATTTGAATATTGGTAATGTACATCAACATCTGAATTTGCGTGAAAATTGAATGCGATTCCACCAAATAGAGGCCATTTTCGTTAAACTTTAAGTACCGAATATTACTTATCCGTTTTTGTCTGTCAACGACCGGCTTATCTCTACACGAATGTGGACATTTAACTTCAACGATTCTTTTTTCATGCAAATTACGTCCGGCAAGCACGATGCCATCAGGGGAACAGCACAGCCATGGTTGAAAGATTTTAACAACTAATCCCATTTGAACTATTGTGCATTCTTCTTGTAAAAAATTCTTATATTCTCCCAAAGCAGTTTTCTCAAATTTTTACCGTACTTCATGGCTGGAGTTTCAATTTTTGGAGGATGTAAAATTTTCTCTGCAACCAAATTAATATCTTTTCGCAAATTACTTTTTACGGTGTGTGCTGTTGTGGCTGATATTCTCAAGATTCTTTGCTTAAACCAATCCTCACTTTTTGATTGCTCTTTAGTTTCAAGAGCAATATTTATTGCTTGCTCAATATTGCAGCTAATATGTTCTCGATAAAACCTCTCCAAATCAGGGTTCAATGATGCGGCAATACTAATATCCTGGCTAAAAAAGCTGGAGAGCCAATATGTCCTTGATCACAATTTCTGCATTTCGTTTCTGTTCCTCTTTTTCAGACAAGCGAGCAAGGTCAACAACAACTTGTGCTGCGACAATGTCAGTTTTTAAAGTTTCGGAGAGTTTTATCATTTTGGTCAAGGGCACATCCTGTAGACCTATAGCTTCTAGTTCGCTAGATTTGAACTGTAAAGGTTCAAGGGTTTCTATCAACCGGGGATGTATCAGGAGTGGTTTGCGCATGTCTTTCATATTTTTCATTTTACAGCCTTTGTCATATCCCAACAACTGTTTAGTTGTAGGTATGCCCCATTGCTGAGCATATGAAGTTTTGGAAGTGGAGCTCTGCGAGGAATTGATGTAAAAAACTACAGCACTGATATGCTTGCAGCTTTTACTCAAACCTGCAACGCATTGGCACCACGCATCAATAATATTTCTATTATCATCCAGCTGAAAAATAAATATTCAAAAATGTCATTTTAAGCGGTAACTATATAACTTCCTTTGGTCAATAAAAAATGATACGAACTGACAACGAAACATTGTATTTTTTATTTATTCTTGTCTGTGCCACAACTTTGGAGGTTATGGTATATTTTTTTGCTCCAAATCCCTTGTCTCCACCAAAGAACTCAGATGTACATAGAAGCATAGTTCTTATGGGCCGCCTGAAGACAAACTTTCTGCGACCCAATCTGCCACTTGGCGGCGTGGTGTTCGCATCGTGACGTCACCTGCGATTGCGGTGTGCCCACATGCGACATGGGATGAGTCTAGGGTTCGAGACCTACTTGTTTTTTAATTTTTTTTTTTTTTTATAGGAATAAGGAAACATTTTGTAATGTAATATTTGCGGGCCCAATACGACAACTCAATGTTTTCATAATTTATTTTCCAACTAAATCAGTAAATATTAAGCGTCGATTCATGATTTATATATGAATTTTGTGTTTACCGTGTATACTTGATACGATAGTGTCAGCGTAGAGTGTTAGACTAGTAATTAGATTAGGCCGGGTTCAATTTTATTATTTTTGTCATTTTTTTTTTCAATCCAGCTTTTATACCCAATTACCCAGCTTATTACCCAATTGGAATAAATAAAAAAAAAAGTGATTCTTTTTAACAACTACATTTATTTTAATCCATCGATTTATCTTGTCGCTTTAAAAAGTGAATAATAATTAGTTCCCCCAGTGCATTATAACTACGAGAGCAAGAGAGATGGAACGAGCACATACGGTTGAGCATGCGAGTGAAAGCGAGAAGGGAGATATGGATCTATTTGTTTTTTAATTTTTTTTTTTTTTTATAGGAATAAGAAAACATTATGTAATGTAATATTTGCGGGTCCAATACGACATCTCAATTTTTACATAATTTATTTTCCAACCAAATCAGTTTAAATATTAAGCGGCCGATTCATGATTTAAATATGGGTTTTGTATTTACAGACGTATATCTGATTGGTTAGTGTCAGCGTAAAGTGTTGGACTATTAATCAAGTGGACCTGGTTCCATTCTTACTTTTGTCATATATATTTTTTTTTTTCAATCCAGCTTTATACTAATACCCAATTGGAACAAATTTTAAAAAATGTGATTCTTTCTAAAAACTACATTTTTTTTTAATCCATCGATTTATCTTGTCGCTTTAAAAAATGGATAATAATTAGTTCCCCCAGTGCATTATAACTGTGAGAGTTAGAGAGATGGAATGAGCGCGTGCGGCTGAGTATGCGAGTGGAAGCGAGAAGGGAGATACGACGCCAGCGCCACCGACTGCGAACTACACTGGGGGAGTGACGTCATTCCCCCAGTGAGATTCGGCACGAAAAATCCTTAAGAACTGTGCTTCTATGTACATCTGAGTTCTTTGTCTCCACGACATCGGTGACATGGCCGGCTATGCACAATTGCTTGCCGTGTTCTTTCACGCTTTTTCGAAGAGGTAGACCGGATATAGGCAAAAAACCAAATTTTATTATTTGCATTATGCTGTTAACCCATACATTTAATATGCAAACTGTCCCCAAAAGCTTACAGTTTATGACGCTAGAGGCGCTACTTGTACTTTCGACCTGCCCTCTATCAAATCTGCACCATCCCTATACTATTTCCTGCGTTACTTCCTTAAAATGTCGTTTATTAAATTCATTTATCTACATTATCGACGGAAATAACACGAAAAAGAGTGCGGGAACTTTTTCGGACTTTTATCAGGAAACTTTCCGACGGTAGTGTAAGTCGGAATTTTGTTCGTCATGTAAGTATAAAACGACATAAAAATGGTATCGACATCTCCAGCAAGAATCAAACTATCGATGAGATCACAAATAATTTAATTTTTGATGGTTAGATATTTGATTAAATCCATGGTGTCAATAAGTGCGTCACATAATTGAGGTTTTGCTGCTGTTGTTGACCCTCGACTTGTCACCTGATTCGAAAATGTCAGAAAGTGGGTACGCTTATGTATCATAAACTGCGTCAAGGAGGTCATGAATCGGGTATACGTAGGGGTTACACATTGCGCCAAGGGGGTCATGAATCAGGTATACGTAGGGGTCACAAACTACGATATGGCAACGAAGATGGATCCTCATAGAAGTGTAAAGTCTGTAGTCTATATGGTTCCTAAAAAACTGGGGTAGCAGTACGAGCTATCACCCCGGCCGTCGGATGTCGCTAGCATCGTCTTTGTTTGTGTGCGCTCACGTATGCAACACTGAGATGTAAGCGCGAACGTCCGTGAGCTGGGGTGATCCGGCTTCCCCCACCAAACTGGGGTAGTAGTTCTTTCCTTCTCGCTCTCGTTGAAGATGATCGGAGTTTCCGCAATGGCGGCGTGATGAGGAGCTCATACGATGCATAGCGGGAATATGTACATTTTTTTCTTTTACATTAGACGTTTTTCAATGCTTACGGGACTTGGATATTTAGTTTCTAATCCTGAAACCCTCACACTGAAAATCTATGATTATTTCGATTTTACAACATATCGAAACAATATAAAAACAAAAACGGCTTACAACATAAATATCACTTCAGCGGAATCAAAGTGAATTGTGTGTTTAGCTGTATGGATACTGCCTTGGGAAGTAGACGATAAGGTCGAGAGTTTGATTCTCTCCTAGAGGTACTTTTTTTTAAAATTTATGTATTACAATTATTTTATTGCTACTAGTTTTTGAGGTTTAATTACCGTAACTCGAAAACTAACGGGTTCTTGATAACATTTCACGAGAGAAAAATTGTTTGTTTTTTTATTTGCTATGTATTGAAATTTTTTCAGATTTTTTTTTACAAATTTCTTTTCCCTTAGATTTCGATTGAACATCAGAAAAAATTTCGAGAAAAGTTTACAAAATTAATAACCATAATAAATTTTAAAAAATTTCTACCATGGGGATTTATTTTGATCTCTCGGGAACTGCGATCCCTACTCCGTGTGAATCGGAGGGGAAATATCGATCTGTGGGGTACACAGCTTCTCACTTCCGCCACTACGCGGCCAAAACGTCAATCAACGCTCTCGTCGGCGGATGGTTTGGTATGCGTTTCAATATATAACGACACCCTGCGACGCTCCAAAATCCACAGCGCGTCTAGGGCACGGTGCGGTCACTCAGCCCTACTGATGAGTCTGTGACCGTACCGGAGACGAAACGCAAAGATCCCTATATTTTTCTACGCTACGCTAGCGTGGGGATCTTCCTTTACCAACCTTCCAAACCATCCTACATTACCGACCTAGGTCTTCGACGGCCTAGTAGATCACCCAGTGGTCCTTTCTTTGTGCGGGCAACTACGTCGCCCCGACGGTTATCCCGCCATAGATCGGTCGATAGTAGCGTCATCCGTCGGCAGCACCAGCCACTAAAAAAGTGGGGTCAAACGGTCCGTAAGAAGTACACTTCTATGAGGATCCATCTTCGTTGGATATGGGTGTTTCTCTAGTGTCAGGAACCCCGGCAGCAAAAAAGCGATATTAAAACAATTATTAAATTAATAAATTTCAATTATTTAACTTGTGTTATAGATGAATCTCATTCGGGGGGCCTAACGCACGCGTTTGAACCATGACTTTTCATTTGAGCTATATCAGGCGTCAATGTAATAGCAAAAATCCGACATCGCTGCTTTTAAAGTGCCAGTAACTGTGCCACTTAACTTAAAGTAGTAGGAACAAGTTCAAATCCCGGTATAGGAATAAAATTTTAATTGACGGAATCATCTACCTGTCTATCAACAGTCGCTGAAAATGAATAATTGTATGAATATTGAATATACAAGTGAAAATCAATTTTTTATCTTTATTTTACAATTAAAAAGCTATTTGAAGTCGATTTGACCCTACAATCGAAAAAAGAATCATCACGTCCGGCTAGGTTCAACGTTCCGATGACTACAATTGTACAGCCGTGTTATATCCTTTTTTGACTCCAAGCTGGTGTCACTGAATCCGCGAAGGATACCGACTGAAAAAAATTATTTTCGTGTATTTTTGATGAAAATGGTCATTTTTTTAAATCGAAAAATTCAAACAAAATTTGTGTACAAAGTTTATGTAAAACTGCAACTTTTTTGTCTGAAACATTTTTCTGTTTAATCGTATGCTTTCAAGATATAGTGATATTTAGAAAATTTGAACATTTTCAAAAACTCGAAAAAATGTGATCCAAAAATTTTGAAAAAATTCACATAACTCCATTTCATACGATTAAATAATTTGCCAAAATTTCAATTTTCTTGAGAGTGGCTAACTTTTTCACCGTTCAAAACCACATGGAATGCTTCATGTACAAATAATGTATCAAGAAAACGTCAAGTTATCGGGAAAGATAATTTTCGAAATTTATACTTCGAAAAAATGATGTTCCAAATGCGATACGTACACCAATGAATGAAACCTGAGCAATTTAAAATAAATGTCACCACGGAATTTATTTACAAAAAAATCACTTTAGTCAATATGGGTGGGTCATCTGAACAGTTAAGAAATGGGCTTGCAATAAAACTATTCACACGACAAAAAAAAACTAACTTCTTTCATCCTACAAACTGTGGAAGTTGTCGTTTATTAAAAAATTACAAAGTCAACTGGTCAATGCACCAAGTCTAAAACTAGGTTGTAAAAACTCGCAAATTTTTTAAACTTAATAATGTCTTTTGGCTGTTGTCTTGTTGTTTATATATTTCATTCTTTATTGAGAGTGATCATTGGATTGCTTCATGCTGTGAGCTTGAATTTTTTTTGCGAGGTGTGATTCATCTCTTGCAGATTACGGCGGAATCTTTTGTAGAATTCCAATACATTCTGATCGGCCCATATTTGTTCAATATTGAAATCGAGGACTCTCAGTGAATCGAGGCTCTGAGCTCGGGAGAGTGCGACGTAAGCTTGGCCAGCATCAAAAACTCGACCCAGACTCATTTCCACACAATCGAGAGTTAAACCTTGGCTCTTGTGAATCGAAAATGCCCAAGCGAGTTTCAAAGGTATTTGCTTCCTGTGAACAAAACTATTACTCGTTCTCTTGATTGTCCATTTTTCCATTGTGGCATGATACTGCTTCCCTGACCGGAATTGTACGACCGGTGTACCATCGACGAATTTGACAACGACACCACGAGCTCCATTAACAAAGCCACTACTTATGTTTATATTTTTCAATAACATAACTTGCGCTCCTACTTTCAACGTCAATTTACCAGGGACGGGTAACTGCTGCTCCAATACTTTTGTCATATTTTTGTCAGAGTCTTGCGCAATAAAAGTTTTCTCTTCACTTGTAAGATTATCTAGTTGGGAAGTATTTATCTCGTCCGCTTCCTGAATATGAGAACAGAGCCTTGTCGCTAAAATTCCATTCTTTTCAATCTTTTGGCTGGAAGTTGCTTTGAGAATACTAGCAATTTTTTCTGTAACACATCCAACTCTAATGCAGTTCAATAAGTCAACAAATTTTGGATCTTCCTGTCTGTGCACTGTGTTTAATTCAAAATTGTAATTAATGCATTCTTTCCATGCCGTACTTTGAAAGCAAAACTTGGTTTTCTTCTCACTTTTTGATACAGGTGGCAATTGAAAAAAGTCACCACACAAAACAAGCTGTATACCTCCAAAAGGCTTATCATTTTTTCTTATAAACCTTGCCACAGCTTCTATTTTATCAAAAAAATCCCCATCAACCATGGAAATTTCATCTATAACAAGGTGTTTGGTTTTGCGCCAGACAGACGCAACTGCTGGCTTCGAAGCCAATTCGAAACAACGGGCCAAAATCGCACTGCCGAGTCCTATTCCAGCAAACTGGTGAAGTGTTACTCCGCCTATATGACAAGCAGCAACTCCGGTACTTGCAGTTGCAACAGTAACATCTGGTGGTAAACCTGCTATTATGCGCTTCAACAAAAAGGACTTACCGGTGCCCGCACTACCAGTGAAAAAAACATTGTGACCTCTCAGAACGATATCTAAAATGTTTTTCTGCTCTTCGCTCATGTTTCCGGTGGTTGGATTGGAGTACAGTTTCTTCGCAGGTAGAATATTTGGGCTAGAAGAATCAATCAGTTTTCTTTTTCTTACACTGCTTGGAGAAGGTGTAGTTATTGAAGCTCTTGATCTCTTGAGTGCTTTCTCCTTAGCTATTGCTAATTCGGCATTTGTAGCAGGACTTATGTTTTCTGTTGTGCTCAAGCCCCCTTTTCTGTTTAACAATAGTTTATCACGCAATATATTTTCTTTCCGTATATTCTCTGGTTGTCCGGTCATTTTGACGAACATCATTTTGAGAAAAGTTACAAGCTGAGCAGCAGGAGCGTTCGATAAAAATATTGTACATTTTTCATCAGGCAGCCTTATTGTTGCTTTACCCTCATTCATGAAACGATTAAATACAGAAATATCTTTGAGGGGTAATTTGGTGGTTACCTTAGCTTTTTCTACGCACATCTCGAGTACTATTTGACGCAGGCTATTTCTCAACAATCGTAAATTCGCTGTACGATAAGTGGCTTTTCGTGAAACTGAACCATTGCCGTCTAACCATTCGAGAGCCACGCTACATGTTAAAGTGGTAGCTTCCAACGATGATGCCATTGTCGACTATTTTCTTCATTTCTATCGTATCACCTATTAACAGTTATAGCAATTTCATTTGAACGCTTGCATTTTTATTCACCATTGTACACTATTTCGGTTTATGTGTATAAAGCGTTTAGGTTAGAAATATTGTTGTGAACCTTAACTGCTCAAACGGTCCTGGAGATTGGACCTCTGTAAAGTTAGCCCTACCACTTTATTTTTCGATAATACAAATCATAATCGTTAGAGAGAGAGAGAGAGAGAGAGAGAGAGAGAGAGAGAGAGAGAGAGAGAGAGAGAGAGAGAGAGAGAAAGAGAAGAGAGAGAGAGAGAGAATATATTAGGGTGTGCATAAAAAAGCGATATTTTTTTGCTTACACCCACCGAAAGGGAGCACAACCGGAACCGGGTAATTGAACCAAATTTTTTGATATTTTTTGTACTCGCGTAATCATGAAATTCGCGACGAAATCATCTCTGTGAACTTGGCCGACCGATTTTGGATTTTCGACTTTTTTTTAACCTAAGTCGTTTGTCGGGCTCTTGTCGGTGATTGCCGGATCAAAATCGACGATTGTCGGAAAATAGTTAATTGGGAAAATCAAAAACAAAAATCTGTGTGAAGTTAGCCAATTTTTTTCAATTTTGAGATATATTAGATTTTTAAAAACCTAATCGATGCGCAATCGTTCGTCGGTTACGAATTTGATAGATAAAAGGTTTGTCGGATTCCTGGTCATTAAAAAATATGAAAAAATCATTTCGTGTAGTGTCAGCTGATTTTTTCCAAATTGACCGATAATTTATCGCTGTAGCTATTCGCACCCCTTTTTCATACGTTTATGCGTGCGTCGTACGTTTAAAAGTATGTCGTACGTTCAAGCGTGCGTCGTAATGGTCCAATAAATACAGTTAAGTATACTTCGGAGTCACATGTACTTTCGTTATCTGTATTATCGACTAACTGCAAATTTAGGCCAGAAAACGAAGCTACGAAATGATCAGATTTTGACAAAAATACTAACAGGTAACCGCGAGTGCCATCACACGCGGAAAGGTCATGTGATGACCTTTAACTGCATAGTTTTGGACACGAGATTCCGAGTATCTTATTTGTTATTAACAAATTAGTGAGAAAAAACGCACTTTTTTTAGTTTTTTGCTTATAAAACAAAAACCAATGCAGCTATGGAAAAGCAACCGAAAGACGAAGCATAGAGAATAAAAATGCGAAAAGAATGAGCCCTCAAACGACCCGATCGGTTAATAATTAACGGAGAAAATTAAAAAAACATCAAAAGAAGACGTTTTTTCAAAAAGTTTTATCGTCGCCATTTTTGAAGTTGGATCTTTTCTTTTTTGCACGATTGTAGGTATTGATAGATACTTCCTCTGTGAAAAATCCAGGTGCTGTCGAATATATAGTTTTTTAGTTATGGCACTCAGAAGTCAAAAGGGCCATTTTTTTCAGCAAGGCTGGATGCTCTGGAAGTCGTCCGATTTCAATTGATCAAGCCGATTTTTAGTAAAAGTGTTCAGCTACGAAACGTCAATCTTCGTTTTTCGTCAAAATGTTGAAAAATAGGTGAAAATTAGCCGCAAACATGAGCAAAAACGGCCGAGCACGCTGAAGTGGGCGAGTGGTGGGGGTCGATCAGCGCATATATAGTAATAGAAGCGCCTTCCCCTCGGCTGCTGTTGTACCCCCACCACTCGACCACTGCCGCGCGCTCGACCGTTTTTGCTCATGTTCGCGGCTAATTTTCACCTATTTTTCAACATTTTGACGAAAAACGAAGATTGACGTTTCGTAGCTGAACACTTTTACTAAAAATCGGCTTGATCAATTGAAATCGGACGACTTCCAGAGCATATCCAGCCTTGCTGAAAAAAATGGCCCTTTTGACTTCTGAGTGCCATAACTAAAAAACTATATATTCGACAGCACCTGGATTTTTCACAGAGGAAGTATCTATCAATACCTACAATCGTGCAAAAAAGAAAAGATCCAACTTCAAAAATGGCGACGATAAAACTTTTTGAAAAAACGTCTTCTTTTGATGTTTTTTTAATTTTCTCCGTTAATTATTAACCGATCGGGTCGTTTGAGGGCTCATTCTTTTCGCATTTTTATTCTCTACGCTTCGTCTTTCGGTTGCTTTTCCATAGCTGCATTGGTTTTCGTTTTATAAGCAAAAAACTAAAAAAAGTGCGTTTTTTCTCACTAATTTGTTAATAACAAATAAGATACTCGGAATCTCGTGTCCAAAACTATGCAGTTAAAGGTCATCACATGACCTTTCCGCGTATGATGGCACTCGCGGTTACCTGTTAGTATTTTTGTCAAAATCTGATCATTTTGTAGCTTCGTTTTCTGGCCTAAATTTGCAGTTAGTCGATAAGACAGATAACGAAAGTACATGTTACCAAAGAACTCAGATGTACATAGAAGCACAGTTCTTACGGACCTCCGTGAAGTTAGCCCCCCAAAGTTATTATTTTTAAATTTAATTAATGCAAATCGTTTGAGAATCGTTTGAGAGGATTTGAGAGTAAAGAAAAATTGTTTGAGAGTTAATAGTTTTTCCGGAAAATTGATTTTAATTTTGGATGTGGAGTTGGCCCCCCCATTTCGTATCTCCTCGAAAAATTGACGTAGAGGTTAATTTTTTTTTTAATCGTTTGAGAATCGTTTGAGAGGATTTGAGAGTTCAAAAAAACTGTTGGAGAGTTAATATTGCAATTGATATTACTTAATTATTGAGGGAGTCATTTCCTCATAATTTCCCCTAGTTTCACAGGACTTCCGACCTGCGCAATGCAAATGCGCGGCCGACATGCGCAGACTATATGCGCAGTGCGCAGACTATATGCGCAGTGTATCTGACTCAACGACAACATTCCTAACCTGGTAGAAAAACAAAATGACAAGAAAAAGAGCAAAGCGAACGAAGAGGAGATTCCGGCAGTGCCGGAAATGCCCTAACCTTTGGAAAAGAAAAAAACAGTTCGTTAATGCCCAAAGGCAAAGACTGGATCCAATCTGTCCTATTGAAAGGTACGTTTACAAGCTTCGCAGATTCCGACGACCGACGTGACAAAATTTCTGGAAAAAAAACTCATAGCAGCGATTTCCACTTCCACGTAGACACAAGTGCGACTGCAAGGCAAAGACGCACTCCCTCGTCAACAATTCCACGAGCTGCGGCCGCATCGTTTGCGCTCAGGAACGCCCCGGCCTGGGCTCGTTCTGCGGCACTTTGGTTTGGACTCCGAACCAACAACAAATCCTCTCGGGCAAGGAAAAACAGTTTAGCACATAAAACACAGGGAGATTTCCACTTTGCACCAGCTGCGGCCGCATCGTTTGCGCTAAACTTGTTCCCGAGTTTAATTTGTAAAAACTCTAAAAACCAAAAAGGCGCACGAGAATCGTGCACTTGTATTGTCTAGCTTTCGAAAACTCTATCATCGCCATATACTATGTTGGAATCGATTCCGATATGCAACTTTTGATTTATAGATGAATCCACGTTGGAATCTGATGTCATTCGACCAGGCTGTTCGCCAACAAGCAACCAAGCCGCACGAGTATCGTGGACATCGGAATGTATCGTTTTATATCGGAATAGATTCCAACATAGCATACGGCGATGACAGAGTTTTCGAAAGCTAGACAATACAAGTGCACGATTCTCGTGCATCTTTTTGGTTTTCAGAGTTTTTACAAATTAAACTCGGGAACAAGTTTTATTTGGCCGGGGCGTTCCTGAGCGCAAACGATGCGGCCGCAGCTGATCCAAAGTGGAAATCGCCCTGTGTTTTATGTGCTGGACTATTTTGCCTTGCCCGAGAGGATTTGTTGTTGGTTCGGAGTCCAAACCAAAGTGCCGCAGAACGAGCCCAGGCCGGGGCGTTCCTGAGCGCAAACGATGCGGCCGCAGCTCGTGGAATTGTTGACGAGGGAGTGCGTCTTTGCCTTGCAGTCGCACTTGTGTCTACCTGGAAGTGAAAATCGCTGCTATGAGTTTTTTTTTCAGAAATGTTGTCACGTCGGTCGTCGGAATCTGCGAAGCTTGTAAACGTACCTTTCAATAGGACAGATTGGATCCAGTCTTTGCCTTTGGGCATTAACGAACTGTTTTTTTCTTTTCCAAAGGTTAGGGCATTTCCGGCACTGCCGGAATCTCCTCTTCGTTCGCTTTGCTCTTTTTCTTGTCATTTTGTTTTTCTACCAGGTTAGGAATGTTGTCGTTGAGTCAGATACACTGCGCATATAGTCTGCGCATGTCGGCCGCGCATTTGCATTGCGCAGGTCGGAAGTCCTGTGAAACTAGGGGAAATTATGGGGAAATGACTCACTCAATAATTAAGTAATATCAATTGCAATATTAACTCTCCAACAGTTTTTTTGAACTCTCAAATCCTCTCAAACGATTCTCAAACGATTAAAAAAAAAATTTAACCTCTACGTCAATTGTTCGAGGAGATACGAAATGGGGGGGCCAACTTCACATCCAAAATTAAAATCAATTTTCCGGAAAAACTATTAACTCTCAAACAATTTTTCTTTACTCTCAAATCCTCTCAAACGATTCTCAAACGATTTGCTTTAATTAAATTTAAAAATAATAACTTTGGGGGGCCAACTTCACGGAGGTGTCTTACATACAGGTCTGGAAACTCGGCCAAAATCAAGTGGTGGGGGTAGGACGCTTATGGAAGCACTGGAGTAGTTTTAAATTGAGTTGAGTTCAAAATTATATTATTAAATTTAAAAAAAAAAAGATTTTTGAAAAATTGGCAAAAATGCCAAGACGGTGCGTGGTTCCTTATTGCAATACCGGCCGCAAAGCCGATAATGCGAAGGTGTCATTTTTCCACATTTTATTCCTTATAATTATTTCAATTTAAAAAACCTCAAACCTCTGCTAAAGAAAAATAAAAAACTACGAGTTTAATAAAATATTTGTTTTTATTATTTAAATAAGAAATATACTTACATATTTATTATTAATGGCAGTTGCAACTAACATACTTAGCGGCCGTATTTATATAATAAAAAAAAAAGAAAGACATGGGGATTCCAACCCAAATTATCATGGTAATACGTGTTGAGAAAATAGTTCTCGCGCGTCGAGCTGCGCATGCGCAGGCTTAGTGTTAAGGCGCCATAAGCGCACTGCTTTTACCCACCGGCACATGTCGTTAGTTGATTGCAATATCGCATAATAAATACACGTATTCTTGTTAGCCATATATATTTTTTTTCTGTCTACCACGCCGTGCCTATCTCCTTAACCAATATCCCAACAATACGCAAGGACCTTAGCCACTGAGCCACAATCGACATATCGTTGATTGAAAAAGAAAGACATGGGGATTCGAACCCAAATTATCATGGTAATACGCAAGGACCTTAGCCACTGAGCCACAATCGACATATCGTTGATATATCTCAAAATCTCTCATGTGATTCGCACACGGTCGTATATACAGGTCTGGAAACGACAGTAGCATTGCATAGGCAGCATGTGGGCCTCTTAATGTCCAAGCTTTTTTTTCTCACCGCTGCCACGGCATAGCGCTGTGATAGGGGGATGTTACAAGTTATATACAGGCCTATGTTCTCTCTTCACGTGTTTTCGATATTTATTTTTGTCAAAAATTATTGGTTTAACAATTTAAAAATCTTTCATAAATTGATTGCATCAAAATGACGAAATCCTGTGCGGTACCTCACTGCAAAACAGGGTATAAATCGAATAAGAAAAGAGCTCTGTTTTTAAAGTGCCAAAAAACCCAGAACGTTTTAAAAAGTGACAGGCACCAATTCCCGGAGTGAAACTAAAAACATCTCAATACGTTTGTGAAAAACACTTGAGTCTGCTACAAAAAAAAACTGTCAAGACAGGCTAAAAATTAAAAGTAGTTTCAAAACATCTACAAGAGTTTGTTTTTGGTTTTTCCTGAACACGTTCTCCTGCTTGATCCCGGTCCTATGTCTATCATAAAACTCATTAGTCTCAACTCTACTTGTGCTTTTTTATTTTAATTTCCCTGAATTAACGATTTCAACGAAAAACCATAATAATTTTCATACGAAAAAATTTTAATTGAAAGTGCATGTACTGTGCCCAAAAGAGACATATGGCTGTCTCTTTCGCACACAACATCCCTTTTCCAATGCGCACCATGCGGCCAAACATGGAAGTTACAAACACTGGACGTTAAGCGACCCATCCCCCACCACCGTCGTTTCCAGACCTGTATGTACGACCGTGGATTCGCATCCGCTTGGGATCAGAGAGTTGGGGTCAGAGGTTTACGGTTTATTTGATACAAAACACAACCCTTCTTCTATTGTAAAATGAGAATTTCCGTTTTACTGCGTTTATACCAGTCGACAATAATATTAAATACGAGTGATATAAATTGAGGTTAACCAGAGATTGAAAAGCTAGCGCTGTCTCTATCTCACTTCCCCCACCCATCGTCATCGCCAGGGAGACTAGAGAGAAGGAGTGGACACAGCGTGCTTTAGAAATGTACACGAAATCCGGGCCAAAATAGATGGCGTTGTGATCCGAAAGATCATAGCTATATGTGTTTATTCAGATCAGACATCCTGCCGTTACTACTTATTCCCTAACCTCAATATGTCAAAATTCGTGTAGTGCCGTTTACGTTTGCAAAACTTTTTTTTCTTATTAATGTGCAATGTAAATGAATTTATCTGCTAACTAAAATAATTTTATTCAATTTAGTTGAATAAAAATCAGTGCATACATCCAGAATCTTTGTAATATATTTTTTGTTTGTGAAATGGTTGCAGCCAAGCTCTCGACATTATGTTTCTATTATAAAAAACACAGTTTCGAAAATGTTAAAAAATAATGATGTGATCATTTAAACTCGAATTGATTTAACCATGAGTGAAATAAAAATGTATAATGCTAAATCGTGAACGCTTCATTGTTTGAAATAATTTCAAATTGGAAACTTGACTATTTCATTCTTCCACATTTGTCAATGCTAGTTTTCATTTTATTACGTTCGTACAAAACTTTCCTTTACACTGCACATGCGCGGTAGCACGGTCACTTTCATCATGTGGACTAATTTTATTACTATAACTACGATCTTTCTGGCCCATGCGATACTGGTGGCAGAACGGTTAACTAATTCAGAGCACGATTTTTGGGGACGCCGTTACTACTTAATATCCTATGCTGTGTCCACTCCTTCTCTCTAGTCTCCCTGGTCATCGCGCCGAAGTTTAGATCGCAGCGATCACCGAGGACAAAATATGAATTACACGTCTGGCATCAATAAGCGAACTACCCCCACTACGGGAGTTTCCAGACCTGTATGTAAGACCGTGCTCCGAAGTATGCATAATTGTATTTATTGGACCATTTACGACGCACGCTTGAACGTACGACATACTTTTAAACGTACGACGCACGCATAAACGTACGAAAAAGGGGTGCGAATAGCTAGAGCGATAAATTATCGGTCAATTTGGAAAAAATCAGCTGACACTACACGAAATGATTTTTTCATATTTTTCTAATAACCAGGAATCCGACAAACCTTTTATCTATCAAATTCGTAACCGACAAACGATTGCGCATCGATTGGGTTTTTAAAAATCTAATATATCTCAAAATTGAAAAAAATTGGCTAACTTCACACAGATTTTTGTTTTTTATTTTCCCAATTAACTAATTTCCGACAATCGTCGATTTTGATCCGACAATCACCGACAAAAGCCCAACAAACGACTTAGGTTAAAAAGAAGTCGAAAATCCAAAATCGGTCGGCCAAGTTCACAGAGGTCTCGAACCCTAGAACTCATCCCATGTCGCATGTAGGCACACCGCAATCGCAGGTGACGTCATGATGCGAACACCACGCCGCCAAGTGGCAGATTGGGTCGCAGAAAGTTTGTCTTCAGGCGGCCCGTAAGAACTGTGCTTCTATATACATCTGAGTTCTTTGCTTAAACGGACGAAAAATGTGTGCGAATAGCCACAGCAATGTTTTATGATGAAATTATAATTAATATTTTGCAAGTTTCAAACCAATTTTTTCAGGAATAAGTTTATCAACAATCTATCCACCGAGTCTATTGATGGCAGTTATTATTTTAGCAAAACGAAACAACTTGTCCGATTCTTTGTCTTTCTTCTAAAAGGTACACTATTTTTTTCTCGTAGTTCGTTCATTTTTCTTACATTACGTTGTTAATATTCTATACGAACAATTAACGTTTAATATTATTTCAATTTGTAAGAATACTCAATGAAACTATTGTCAGATACAAAAAAAAATTCAATGCCGAGGACAAATATTATGTGAAAATTTTCAAACTTTTCTAATTCATTATTCCCATTATGAAAAAAAACATAATTGTTAAATTATCGCTTTAAAAAGTCGATTTCGGATTTTGCCAACTTGTAATCATTTTGACCGTACGGTTCTTTCTAATTCTGACTTCAGAAAGTATGAATTATCGGTCAATTCGGAAAATATCAGCTGACTCTACACGAAATGATTTTTTATATTTTTCTAATGAACAGGAATCCGACAAACCTTTTATCTATCAAATTCGTAACCGACAAACGATTGCGCATCGATTGGGTTTTTGAAAATCTAATATATCTCAAAATTGAAAAAAAATCGGTCAACTTTACACAGATTTTTGTTTTTGATTTTTCCAATCAACTAATTTTTGACAATCGTCGATTTTAATCCGACAATCACCGACAAAAGACCGACAAACGATCTACGTTAAAAAAAGGTCGGAAATTTAAAATCAGTTGGCCAAGTTTACAGAGGTGACAATCACCAAGAAGAGCCCGACAAACGATTTACGTTGAAAAATAGTCGAAAATCTAAAATTAGTTGGTAAAGTTCACAGAGGTATGAATTTCTGCTAACATTTGTTTTGTTTTTGGTTACTCGACGTTCGTTCGATTCGTTGTCTGATGCTCACCGCGCGATAATTAACATGAAAGGAAAACAAGTTTTATGTTATTTTGTTTTTTAATGAATGGAAACTATTTCGCTATTGATTTGACAGTATGATCATCATTAGGTTATATTGTTTATTATTGCCCAATTATGTCAATCTCATGACTCCCAAAAGAGAATAAAGGAAATCGTGGAGAGCTCAACAAATGCAGGAAATCAACAGTTGCGAATTATTACAAAATCGCGTATTTCAACTTTTATTATATGGAAAGAGTTGTAAAACTAGTGAATATCGGTATTCAAATTGAAAATGGATAAATACGAAATTCTTGGCAAAGTTGGCGAAGGATCTTTTGGCCAAGTTTATAAAGCCAGAAAGCGCTCAACAGGTGAAATTGTTGCTTTTAAAGTTATAAGAAAGGTACGGTGTTACTAACACGATTACTAAATATACAGCTCATGTATGCTGTTTTCAGCATGTTTTTTATTTTCTATATATTAATCAACTGTCTTTTTATGTAGCGAGGTCGTTCTCCGAAAGAACTAAAGAGCTTGCGTCAAGAATGCGAGATTCAGAGTCGTCTTCATCATCCTAATATTGTACAAATGCTTGACTCTTTTGAGACTGAAAATGAGGTAAATTTCCTAACTAAATGCTGTTGAATGAAGTTACACAATTAGTGTTACTGCATTAGTGAAGTGTTCAAAAACTCATATTTTCACACAAAAAATTAGCTCACTATTAATTATTGTCAGAGGAAGCTTGGTGAATTAGCAAGGATTTGAAGATGAGAGTTGAACGCTTGTGTAATGAAGGAGAAATGAAATTTAGATAATCAATATCATAAACTTGTTATTGATTCACCATCTACAACATCTATTTTTGCAGCCATTGTTTTACAAAGATTGGACCGTTCTCAAACATTTGCCCCTAGCAGTTTAGGAAAACCATCAAGACTCGAATTTATTCATTGGTTTCTTCAAGATACTTTTTAAATGAAATAATTGTAGTATTCGGCAAATATTTCTGAATATACATACATATTTCTGAGGTTTTTGAACACTTGCATTGAAAAACGATTGAGAAATTTATTTACACCTGGGAAATCAATACAATTACATCAGACATGAGGCAGAAAATGGTGCCAGGGCACTCAATGTTGCTGCTTTCCGCAGCAACGGAGTATTTGGACATGAACAGTCAGACTGTGTCATTCTTTCATCCATCGGAATACTTTTGATATACTCTATGAATGCCAGTAAAATGTATAACTTCTCATTTTATTCAGAAAGCAACTGCAATTCGTTATTGTTATAAAACTCAGTCATTTAGATGGTGGTTAACATGGCTAGCGATTCTCAGCTCGTATGTTTCCACACAGTGTGTGTATTTATTTTTTTACTGCGTTAATTTTGAGATCCTCGTGTATATTTTTTTTCGAGATATACCAAGGAGTGTTGGTCATTGCTCTGAAAATTTAAGATTGGTACCTTCGGGGGATTTTGATATTAGAATTACTGGCAGTTTCCCAAAGTTATATGGCATATGTCGATATTGGTTTTAGCATTGTTTCACACATGATTATTTTATTATGGAGCGATAGTTTTGATTTTTTGCTTATAAGCGAATACATTTTGTTGGCTGTCAATTTGATCGGTCTTCTTTTTATTTTATTATGCTTTGCCCAGGTTAGTCTCTTGTCGAGGTTTATTCCCAAATACTTGACCTCTTCTGCGGTCGGTGATGGTTGGTTATAGTCTTTCACTGGGGTATTTCCTGCTATTCTCGTTGCAAATGTGATATGGGGATTTATTTTACTGATTTCCATTCGCCATTGTTCTAGCCACTCTTTAATGTTATTTAGCTATTGTTGTAGTATTTGGATGCTGTGAATGAATTTTCATCAGCTGCTAGAATAGCTGTATTAAAAGCAAATATTGTGACTGTTGCATTGCCCTCTGTGAGAAGATCCGCTGTGAAGAAGATATATAGGACTGGATCAAGCATGCTTCGTTGTAGCACACCAATTTCTAATGGATAGAGATGTGAGAACTCTCTTGGCGTGAGTGCCCTTGTCATCCTGGGAATTTTCTCATGTTGAAGTATGATTTCATTAACAAGGACAAATACTGAGAGAGTGTTTTTCGTTTTGAAGAGAAGCCTGTCGTGCCAAACTTCATCAAATGCTTGTTTTATGTACAGAAGAACAGCTGAGCAATAAGTTTTCCCTTCAATTGCATTTGATGTGGTGTTATGTGTCCTGTTGATCTGTTCTATCATCGAATGTTTGTTTCTGAATCCGAACTGATGTTTAGGAATGAGCTCATCATTGATGTTTGTGCTACTCATTCGTTTTACATATATTTTCGACAGGGTGGGTAGCAAACTAGTTAGTCTATAGTTTCGAGAATAATATTAAGGTGATCTATCAGTTGCGTGAGTGCGAGAGAAATAGCTGCAGAGTCGTTAAACGGTTTACTCGGACATCCTTGATTTTTCGAGAAAAATAAAAGTTACACCCTGTTCTCTGATAAATTGAGAATAGCGTGTAAGTCATTTTCTTTCAAATTTCAAGCCACTTGGAATTAACCGTGTAACAGGATTTTTACCGACCGAGCAACTGATAGATGGCCGTAAAAAACTTTAAAAAAGTAAAAAAAAGAACGCCAAGTATCAAAAGATCGCAACCCCAGTTATAAAATGGTGATTCTATATTTTTTCTGTTATGACATTCGAATTTAGCTGATAAAAAAAATTAAATCATTTCAACATAGCCAAGAATGGTGAATGAATTATGGATTTCTGCGTGGAATTATGTACATCTTGAACGGTACCTGCTAAAGGTATTTGTTCTTTCAAAGGCTTCAAGAAAAATTCTGTGGATTTAAAAAAAATGTTGTTTTGATTTTATGCTAGCTAAGGAATCCTAGGGAATGATCCCTAGGGAATGAAACAATAAATAATTTCATAGAAAAGCGCAAATACGCTTACAAATACACGTACACTATCCGTCAAAAGTTTCCGGACAAAATTGTGAAAAAGTCTCGGAGTTTTTTTCGATGTCATTTTTCGAGCAGTATACATAAATGAATTTAACAAACGGCATTTTGAAGGAAAGGAATTCCTCTTTAATTTCCTTTTTTTGAAAATTTTCTACGATTTTTTTTACGTCTGCTACATCATTTTGAACACGATCGTTTTCCACCTTTCTTTACATTTACAGTTGGACCGCGTTTTGAGAAAAAAAGATTTTAAAGGTTTTTTTTTACCGGGACCTTGACGGGAGTGATGAAAACTTTAATCTTGTTTTTTTCAAAGTTCTGTACGATTTTTTTTTCTCGTAGTTATCTCATTTTTAGCGAAAAAAGAAAAAACTTTGAATAAGCCTCGTACCATGGGCTTTTAGGCCCATACTATTGGGTTTTTCAAAAAACCTCGGGAGGGTGAAAAAATGCGTTCATTTTTGCTGAATTCATTAGAATTTTTCCCGAATTTTTTCTCAAAATTTTTTTTACAAATGATTTCAGTCAAAATTTTGAAAAATTGATTGCCGTTACTTGTTAAATATAGAGTTTTTGATAAACTTTCAAGATAGAAAAAAGTTTTGTTGTTCAATTCTGAAAACATCAGAATTTTTTCGATATTATTTTTTTTTTTTCAACTTTTTTCGCTCAAACTCCGATCAATTTGTTCGCGTTTCTTGAGAACTATGGGGTTCTGATATAATATCCAGAGGAGGAAACGTTTCATTTTTCATTCTTGGACTCATTGCAGTTATCGTTTTTTAAATTCAGAAAACTTTCTTGAATCATCTGTTAGTCTTTTTCTTTCTCGCACAATTTATCCAAAAAAAAAGATCCCTCACCACACTCTTTAACGTTTTTCGAAAGGATCAGGCTGTGGTAAAGAGTATGAACAACGCCGGGTTGGATAAAGCAAAGACGCAAGATTGGTTTTATTGAAAGGGGTACGGTAAATACCGTGCTCCAAAATGTAGATAGATGGTGGATCGAATATGGCGTGTCGCCTGCCAACAATCACGAAGCTAAGCTCACACAGACTATACTATTCGGTACTAGTCGCGATCTAGACCGCACACAGAAGATACGCAGATTTTGAATGCGCTTTCGACGCATTTCTTTTTTTTTTGCAATTCAGCAAAAACGAATGCATTTTTTTACCCTCTTGAGGTTTTTTAAAAACCCAATAGTTTTCATGGTATGGGGCATATTCCAAGTTTTGTCTTTTTTCGCTAAAAATGAGATAACATCGAGAAATAAAATTGCACAGAACTTTAAAAAAAAAAGATTAAAGTATTCGCTACCCCCTCTAAGGTCCCGGTCGAAAAAAAAAACTTTTTGAAATGGAACTTCTCTAGCGGTGGTTTTTATTTTCAGCATGTCACGGAATGTTACATTAAATTGAAAATTCGAACTAAAAAAAAACAAAACACTTCCTACCAGGGTTTGGTTGCAGGATCTCATACTCTTGAGGCTCGCACGCTATTGCTTAGACCACTCAAGCAACTATGAGAGTTTCGCATACTTTTGAACATATAAAGTTTATTCCTGGTCTACATAACTGCCGTTATATTAAGGAGTTCCGGTACAAAACGCAAAATGTTGAGAAATTAATCAAATTTGGTGATAATGTTCTTCAACATCAAGTACGAAAACACAATTTTTTTCAAAATTTTCTTCTACTTAGTTATCGAGTAATTATGCATTAAAGCAGATTTCTTATGCCCGAAGTGTATACCTATATATATGGAAACGCTATGCTTATTCACGTGAACTTTGGTGTTCAATTACTCGATAACTGTGTAGAAGAAAAATCTGAAAAAATTTGTATTGTCAAATTTGGCACTGAACGAATATGTTCACCAAATATTATAAAATTCTTAACTTTTTGAAATTTTTTGTCTTTTTAACATGATTTAGCATGGCAACATTGTATCGCTTGTACCGAAACTCCTTAACAGCTACGCGAAAAAATATTCATTTCATTTTTATAAGTCACATGATTATTATTCCTAATTTCACTACTACTCCGTTATTAATGAAATAACTGCAATAATGAATATTCGAATCTTACATATCCTTTTTGGGTTCTATTTTCGTTGCTCGTCATAATTATTATATGGTAGAATAATGGAATATGATATTTCAAATTATCTGAACCATTTTAAAATTTATCGGAAAATAACTAAATGACTCAAAAAATAGAAACTTTATAATCGCAAACTGAATCCGAAACCTCATAGCCATGTGACTAAACGGTCCCTCCATCGTATGCTGCTAATACACATCTGATAGTGTTGCGGTCTTTGGTGAGGATTTCGAAATCTATTGTTCATGTATTGAGGGGGATTTCAATATTAATTTTCGTACACCAGGGATACAACCGTCAGCGAATTTTCTAAAAAATAAACTGAGATTGGAACTTAACAGGAACAAGCCATCACAAGATCAAAAATTACGATTGATGCCGTCTTTTCGAGATACCTCCACGAATTGATGTCGAGATTTTTCAAATTTTATTTTTCATACCACAAGCCTTTCTGGCTCTTTCCTGGGGTCTTTCCTGGAGTACGGAAATACGGAAAGAGAATAAAATAAAAGGTTCTTTTCATCGAATAGAAAGTCATCTTTGTAATTGAACTTTAGTTATATCCTATTTTTACACCCATTTTAGCCAATACATGGCACAGCAGAATTTACACTTCTACCGCGTGACGTCACGCAATATTTTTTTTTTTTTTCTTAAAATGCGGTCCAACTGTAAATATATAAAAAGGTGGAAAACGGTCGTGTTCAAAACGATGTAGCGGACGTAAAAAAAATCGTAGAAAATTTTCAAAAGAAGAAAATTGAAGAGAAATTCCTTTCCTTTAAAAAGCCGTTTGTTAAATTCGTTTATCTATACTGTTCAAAAAACGACATAAAAAATGGCTCCGAGACTTTTTCGCAAGTTTGTCCAGAAACTTTTGACGGGTAGTGTATGTACTGCACAAATTTACTGAAAACATTACACATAAACTTGGCGTGTATACACTACCGTCGGAAAGTTTCCGGACAAAAGTCTGAAAAAGTTCCCACACTCTTTTTCATGTTATTCCGTCGATAACGTAGATAAATTAATTTAATAAACGGCATTTTAAAGGAGAGAAATTTCATTTCATTTTGCTTCTTTTGAAAAATTTTTGCGATTTTTTTTACGACTAGGACGTCATTTTGAAAACGACTATTTTTCGTCTTTTTTTTCCTCTTTACAGAGCGACCGCGTTTTCAGTAGAAATTTTTTTTTTTCAATTTATTTGAGCGGATCTTGAAAAAGCAAAACTCAAGCTTCTATTTCGTTTTTTATAAAATCTGTTACGATTTTTTTTTAAAGTTATGTTTTTGGCGAAAAAAAACAGAATTCAGAATTCAGAAATTCCTGCGTAACACGAAAACTATCGCATTCAGAAAAATATCTTAGAGGAGTGAAAAGTTGCCTCTGAGATTGTTCTAGTCACTCGTTTTTTTCAGATTTTTTTTCATTGATTTTAGTCAAACTCCAGGTTTATCAATTTCCGTAATTTAAAAACTATGGGTTTTTTTTTAAGTACAAAAAAGTTTTATTTCTTCATTTTAAATGTTTTGGAATTTTTGAAGATTTTTTTTCGAATTTATTCATCCGACGATGTTGATGATGATGATAAGATGATAAACATCATCGGAAAAAAAAATCTGAAAAAATGCACCTTTTTGCAAAGTAATATAGCACAGCAAAGTGACTCATGAGCTCGCCTACTTCGCGATATGTTCTGAAATACAGATCTGGATCCCGCAGTGCACCAAAACGTTCTGATTCGTTTTTTACACTCAATCCGACCGAATTCAAGTCTGTAATGAGTTGCCAGTTGAAACTGAAATAATTTTGATAAAGAATGCAAAACGAATTTTTATGAAAAACCGACAGATAGGGGTCACTTTCGCGTTTTGAAAAAACTCATCGATATCGTATTGGGCGGGCCGAATGAGTAACACGCTCGGTAAGCGGTTCGCTCGCTTGTATTCACTTTGCACCGCTAATTCTGCAATATTGCCGACGAATTTTATGACCAATAAATCATTTTGACGAAACAATTGAAATGAATACATAAAATAACACGACATTGAAGCGTTTTTTAAAAGTGCGAATCAGACCTTTTCTGACGGCTTTTCGGAATGATTCAGGATGCTTTTTTTTTTCTGGAATATCGGCTCTAACTTGCAATGAGTTATGATGCTGAATTCATTGGATCAAGTGTTTCAGAAGCATATACACCTAGGTAAGCAAGATTATGCAAGTAATCCCTCCCTAGATCATGAGGGATTATTTGTAATGATGTCCTGCGAGGTCTCATAAAAATCGGCCAATTAATTTCCGAGATGTCATCGAAAAACGGTTTTTGCTTCGAGAGCTGATAACTCCGCGCAGAATTGTCGCAGAAAACAAATCGGGATGATTTTTCTCATGACATGGGGTATTTTTTCTGATGCATCATCGATGAGAGTGTCAATTTTTCACGAACATCGAGTTTTCAACATCATGATGAATCGTTTTGGACTTCCTCATAAACTCTGCTGTGAATTGTTTAGTTCACGTCCAATGGAAATAAGACTAGGCTCATTTAAAAGCTGACAAAATTTTTTGAAAAGTATTCTCCCGTTGTTTTTGAATCGGTCAATCTGCGTTCGAGATCGGGTTAAAACTAAGGGTTCCGTTCCAATCAATCGGACGTACACTTCTGGCCAAAGGTATGGAAACACCAATCGTGATTTCGAGCCGTACTAAAAGTTTGATTACTCTTTCAAAAAGGCAGATATTGAAATTTAGCTACGGGGTTTTGAAGGGGACATAGCTTTGTTTCGGATTTTTCAAAAATATTTGTAGCGATTTTTTTTGTACCCAGTATACCGTTTTGAACATGGTCGTTTCTTGCCTGGTTTTTAGCTCTTGAATATTGGGCGTTCCACTTGCAGAAATGCTTTTTCATCGTTTTTTTTCATAGAAAATTGAAAATTTCGGGAGGCACAAGCTTCAATTACGTTTTGTATAAAGTTCCGTACCATTTTTTTTTCAAAATGGCTTTTGGATAAAACAGACCATTTTCTCATAATGTTGCATAATACGAGAAGTACAGAGTTTTGATGGAATCATCTAAAGTGTGAACAGTTGCATGCGTTTATACTGGATAGACTATAATTTTTCCAGAATTTTTGTTCAAGATTTTTTTTTTCATAATTTCTGGTCGAAACTCTGATTGGAGTTGACTCGAAAACCATGGGGCTTGAGGGAAAATATCAGGAAACCTTTTGACTTTTTAATTTTCTTTTCGCTCAAATTTTTATAGTATTTATATAATGGATGTTCCTTTCTCTTAAATTTTCGGTTGTTGAAAAAGAATAAACAATTGTGTTTCTCTGCAAATAGAGTCAAGAAACTCTCTTTATTTAGTGTCGAACCAATTAGAGTACAATTAATTAATATAATATAGTATAATATAACCTTACCTGCAAATAGAGAAACGACAATTAAAGTTTATAATTTTCTCTATTCACATTACAATATATCTGTCTTATCCGGCTTCTCAAGCGTGACTGTTTATTTCCGAATCTTCTCCGATACTCTCTCTCTCTCTATCGGTGATTAGAATCACGAGAATGAAGTGACGTAGAGGGGCGCGGCCTATTTAAATCTAACGAGAGTATACTTTCGTTACATCTCCCCTCCCTCGGGTGAAAATTCGTAAGATTTTCAGTCCACGTCACCGTTGTCTAACATTGGCAGTAATTTTGTTACATGGAAAAGTCCAGTTTCCTGGTTTCGTTTTCCCGTTTTTATTTTGTATACTGATTCGGATACCTTTTCTATTATTTGGAAAGGTCCAATTCTCAGTTCATCCAATTTTTTTCTATTTAGCCTGTTGCCATTTTCTATATACACTAAATCCCCCGTGTTAAATTGGTGATTCTTTCGATTTTTGTTGAATATATTTCTGTTATATTCGTGTGACTTTCTCGTTCTTTTTAGAGCCAATTCTCTATCCCTTACCCAAGCTTCTTTATTGTTTCTTTTTTTTATTTCTTCAGGTAAAATGCTGGTATTTGTGCCCTCTAGTAAATATTTAGGTGTAAAGCCCGTTATCGTATGCTCTGTTTCGTTGTATTTATTTACACATTCTCTGGCAATCGTTGTCCAGGCTCTCTTTTCTCCCTTCTCGTTTATTTTACATCTTGTTTTGTTAACTAGAGTCTGGTTCAGTCTCTCGTTCAGACCGTTGGAGAAGGGCGCATTGACGGCCGTAAAAATTAATCTGACGTCGTTTTCTACCAAGAATTCCTTAAATTCTCTCGCGTTAATTCCCGGATATTGGTCTGTAAGAATTGTTCCAATTCTGTCTGTTTCTAACACCGTATTTACTAATTTGATGAATTCTATCGCGTTCTGATTTTTTGATGTTGAGATGAACGCATATCTCGTAAAATGGTCTACCAGTAGATGGAGGTATCTTTTTGTTGATCTTTGTCCCCCAAACCCTCCGATGGTGTCTATTGACATTATCTCGAATGGTTTTGTTGCCGGCCCTAATTGTGACATCAATCCATACTTTCCTTGCCCTCTAGATTTATTTTTAATACATATTTCGCAGTTTTTACATACTTTCTCTATGTTCGCGGTTATATTCTTAGCTGTATAATGAGGACCTATTCTATTTATCATTTGTTTAATCCCTAGATGGCACCATTCTGAGTGTATTTCTTTAATTAGTTCTAGGCTTAGTTTTTCAGATAAAACTATCTTCTTCTTATTTTTGACGATTTTATAGACCAATCCGTCTACTTCTGTAAATTTTGTTTTGGTTTTTTGCAATGTTTTATTCTCTTTTTGGTCTGTTTTTATCTCTGTTATTTTTATTAGATTAGCTGTTTTCAGCATTTCTTCTTTATTTTCGAGTGGTTCGAGTACTGGGTTTCTACTTAAGCTATCTGCTTCGACATTTTCTTTTCCCGGAATATATTTAATATCAAAGTCGTATTGTGACAGATAATAAGTCATCTCGCCCAGTTCCTCATCTGTCCTAGCTTTTATATTCATATTTTCTAACGGCTTATGATCTGAAAATACTGTAAACTTTTTCCCTATCAGCCAGTGTTGCCAGTATTTTACGGCTTCTTTTATTGCCAAGCATTCCAAATAAATTGCTTTTTTTCTTTTTTGTGACTCATTAAGTTTCTTCGAAAAATATGCCACTGGCTTTTCTTTACCATTGTTTTGTATTTGTTTAAATATTGCACCAATGCCGTCTAGTGATGCATCTGTGTAGATTCTTATCGGTAAATTGTTATCAAATATTTCCAACACTGGCTGAGAACATAATAACTTTTTGATATCTGTGAAAGCTTTTTCGCAATTTTCCGACCATATGAATTTCTCATTTTTCCGTAATAGTTTGTGTAACGGATCTAGCAGTACTGAGCTTTTTGGTATGTACTCGTGGTAGAAATTGATTTTCCCGAGAAACTGTCTAATATTTTTTTGCGTTTTCGGGGTGGGAAAATTTTGTATTGAAATTAGGTTGTCTTTAATTGGTCTTACTGTATTGTTTTCTATTATATGTCCAAGGTATTTTACTGATTTTGTTGCAAACGTACATTTTTTAAATTTTTGTCTGAAGCCTTCGTTTGCTATTGCTTTTATGACTTTTTCTATGTGTTCTATGTGTTCTTTGAATGATTTTGAGAAAATTAGAATGTCATCTATGTAGTTCTCTGAAAAGTCTTTCAGATTGTGTTTTCTCAGGATATTCGATAAAATTCTTTGAAAAATGGCTGGTGCTGTTTTTAAACCGAATGGTAGGCACGTCCATTAGAAGTGCCCCTCTTGCGTAACGAAGCCTGTTTTTTGTCTATCTTCGATGCGTAATGGAATTGACCAAAAAGCAGAATTTATATCTAGTGTCGTGTAGAACATACAGTTTCTTGTTTTTATGATTAAATCGTCTATTAAAGGAAACGGTTGAGCTTGTGGTGTAACTATTTTGTTTAATTCGCGAAAATCTATACATAATCTTGATCGTTTATTTTCTTCCCTTTTGAATGCTAGGGTTACTGGTGCTGCGAATGGGCTGTAAGACTCTTCAATTAATTTATTTTCTAATAATTTTGCCACTTGGTCCTCTATTTCTTTTTTATCCTCCAAAGTGCATCTATATGGCCTCTTACTACAATATCTGTCTATTAGTAAGTCTATTCGAGCTTCGTAGTCCGTAACAGTGCCTACGTCGTATTTATTTTTCGCGAATACTGTGTTATGTTTGTCTACAAGTTTTTCGATCTCTATTTTTTTTGTGCCGTCCAGGTGATTTAGCATTATATTGAACTCATTTCTATTTACGTGTTCGTTAAAGTTCACTCTCACTTCTTCTCTTCTGTTATTCTTGTCCGGTGTATTTATTTCCTCTCCTAGCCCTGCTTCTGTTCTGTCTGTCTTTATTTCTTTTTTTCGAGATATTTGTAGATTTTCATCTTGAATTAGTTCGAATTTCCTTATCATATCAAGACCAATAAGGAAATCTTCAAAATCGTCTCTTTCTACAATAAATACGTCTACGTATTCCTCTTTTCCGAAAATTTTCACTTTTATGGTTACTAGACCTTTTGTTTGTGTCACACCATTGACCGTTTTTAAGAATATTTTATTCGCGTCTTCTGTTTTTTCTTTTATTTTAACTAATTTTGAATTTATGAGAGAAACTTGAGAACCTGGGTCATATGTTCCGTTTACTTCTAATTTTCCTTCTAATAACATTCTCACTTTAATCAATGGTGTGATTATTCGTTTTTTTGTTCTGCATTTAAATCTACTTCTATCACCGAATTGCTTCCAATTACTCTAGCTTCATTTCCGTTTTTATTTTTAAACCAGCATGAATCCTCGGGATGGTATCTATTACCTTTGTTTAGTTTTTCGCAGTTCTTGCATGGTTTTTTTTCTTCAAATTTTTTTTTATTGTCATGTCTTTCCTCTTTTTTCTTTATAATACTGTTCCTACTCACCAGATTCTCGCATTTTCTAAGTTCATGGAGTAGTTTGGTCGAATCTTCGCAGTTTTCCCTGTCTATCTTATTCCTAACAAATTCAGGCAATCCTGCTGCTACAAGCATCACCAGAGTCCTTGTGCCCATATCGCTGTCCATGTCTCGTAGCAGTTTTTCTTTCTTCATAGCGTATTCCATCAGTGAGCCTTCTCTATATCTGTAGGATATAGCGTATACTCCGGTGCTCCATCCTTTGTCCGCGAATGATTCCAGAAATTTTTCCTTCCATTCAGTCCACTCAGCTTCTATCGTTAACGTTGTTAATGTTGCTGAGTGCCAATCCAAACATGGCTTGTCCAGAAATAGTCGCAGCATTTCGATCTTCGTGTTATCTTTGTTGATTTCGAATCTCTCACACTCCTTTTCGAATGTTTCGAACCATTGTTTCGCATTTGTGTGTTTACACACAAATTTTTCGATCATAAATCTCTCTGCTACGTTTTTCAGATTGAGTCGATCTTTCTTCATCTGTGTGGGTTGAGGTGTTGTTGTTTCCATTATCCGTTCGAGGTACGTGTCGTTGAAAATGATGTTACCGTCTCCATCGAAGTAAACCTCCTCCATCTCCTCTGTGCATGTGATCCACACCATTCTTTCTTGGCCTCTTTGATTGAGGCTTTTCTTCACTCTTTTATAATTTTCGGTTTTTATCAGTTCAGCGTGGACACTCGCAAACTTTTCTGCATCTGGCAATACGTATTCCTCCTTGTCCTCCGTTGTGATAGAGGTTATCGCAATCACGCTTGTTTTTCTGTCACTGGGTGATGCCACATATTTGAATGTGAATCCCAATTTTCTTGCCATTTTTTTTTTTTTTTTTTTTTTTTTTCACCAAAATTGTCGTTTTATAATGGATGTTCCTTTCTCTTAAATTGTCGGTTGTTGAAAAAGAATAAACAATTGTGTTTCTCTGCAAATAGAGCCAAGAAACTCTCTTTATTTAGTGTCGAACCAATTAGAGTACAATTAATTAATATAATATAGTATAATATAACCTTACCTGCAAATAGAGAAACGACAATTAAAGTTTATAATTTTCTCTATTCACATTACAATATATCTGTCTTATCCGGCTTCTCAAGCGTGACTGTTTATTCCCGAATCTTCTCCGATACTCTCTCTCTCTCTATCGGTGATTAGAATCACGAGAATGAAGTGACGTAGAGGGGCGCGGCCTATTTAAATCTAACGAGAGTATACTTTCGTTACATTTATTTCAAAAAAAATTTCAAACTTTTTTGATCGAGATTCGTAGAATTGGCCAAAAAATGGATGTCGTATCTTGAGAAGTATTGGGCTTCAGAAACGGTATAAATAGGAAAAAAATATTGTAATTTTTTTTTTTCATTATGGTCGAATAAAACCCTAATTAGGGATTTGGAAATGGTGCAAATTGCACTAACAATAAGCGTAAAATGCCTGGTGAGGTTCAGTACACTTTAAACTACTATTAAACTACTACTGTAGATAATAGCTTGAATACTTTTGACGATAGCGAACGGTTTTTGGTAATTTTTAAGGATTTTTTAAAGCATTTCTTCCTGTAATATCATCGTAAAATCATGATTAATTAAAAGCGGTCATGAACAGTGATCGGTCTTAATTAAATAATTAAGAGCGGAAATCATTTTTAATTTAACAATCAATATCAATTTTGATCATCAAGTCGCATGGTTATATCTACGCTTTATCGTATTTCCATCACTGACAATCTGAGATGCGTCCATATATTTTTATATCACATGTGCCTTTAAAATGATTTTTGATATGGTAACCAAAAATAATATATCGAAAAAAATATAAAATAGAATGACGCGAAACGGGAGATATCAGAAAATGAAAAAAAAAAAAATGGAAATACGCAAAGGATCAACTCGGTGACGTTGGTATGGAACACTCGTAATGAATTTTCGAAAAAAATTAGCTAGTGCAGACGACAATGCAATATTAACTAAAGAAAAATAACATTTCGCGTTCACGGGGGCTTCCAAGTAACCTATCTTGTAACCTAAATTCTCGTCTCCACTATTTTCGCACGCAATGTAATGATAAAACTTAGGCGTTCGTCTTACGCAGTACTGACCACTCACAATGTTAATCTATAGAGGCAATGTAATAATAGCAATCAGCAGAATATTGATATGGCAGCACTAGCGTGTATTCTTAAAAATGAAAATACAATATTTTGTCATCGACAAATTTAGCAGATCGGCGGTCACAGCTATGTAGCACTTCAATAGTATATTTTAGAGTGTACCGAACCTCACCAGGCATCTTAGGCTTATTGTTAGTGCAATTCGCACCATTTCCAAATCCCTAATTAGGGTTTTTATCAACCATGATAAAAAAAAATTCGAAAATTACAAAATACACTTCAGAAAAATCGGAGAAATTTCTTTTTAAATCTGGTATTATGCATAAAAAATTTCGAGCAACAGTCTACAATAAATTGACCTTTGCTTTCTATTTTTTTCATTTTTTTTGCTCAAAAAGCTAAAAACGGGTTGAACCAAAAGCCCAGACATTATGAATTTTACACCAACGTTTTTTAAATCTGACACTGTATTTTTAGAATTTTTCCAGATTTGTCAATTGCGGCTATCGAGGTGTTCAAAAAAAAAATTCAAAAATTCATGACGCGTTCGAATTTATTATGAAAAATCTGAAAAAAATTGTTATTGCTTGATAGAGTGAGAGTAATGATAGGGAAAATCGGGAATCAGATTTGAGGGGTCGAGGGTCAGACCCAGGTCGTATTGGTATGGAATGCCGCATATATAAATTCGATAAAATAGTAATTTGAGGAATGGGTACTGAATTAATTGGATTTTGTTTTGAAGTGAGAAATTATTTTTTCTCCACCATAAAAGAATGAAGAAGAGAAATGCGTTCCATTAAAGCCTTGATTCTTCATGGAACTTGATGAGTAAACCTACATTTACTAGGCTGTTATTACAGAGATGCCTATTCGCTACTCTAGTATTGCCCTGCACGAAAATACGAATGCTTTGAGCAGTGAAAATCTTTATTTCTTTACTCCGATATACATATATCTGACGAGTGATTGCCACTTGACAGTAGTGATTATAGCGGAAAAAATTTGCTTTTTCTTCTACAAAGATAATTCGTAACGAATTATCCGCTACTTTCTGCTACTCCCTACGAATAGTATAGAGTATCGGAAAAATTTACGCAACTCGCTACTTTTGTATCGCATTACGAAATTTTTTCGCTTCCTGATCGAGATATAAGCGAATTGATATGAATGCGTTGAGCAGGAAGAAAAAAAAAATTTGCATGTAGTCCAGTCGAAATAGATTTTTTTTGTAGGTTTTTTAGACCTGCAGGAACGTGCTCTCCATTTTTCGTAAAAATCATACCTGTTTTTTAACAATTGAAAACATTGGCACACAAAAAAAAGTGATCTGTACATTTGACCAGAACCACCTACCTATATGTATTTCGACGCGCTGAATCCGAATCTGAGGTCCGTTTGGTTCATACACCCTAAAAATTTTGAGTAAATTGCAAAAAACCGCTGATAATAGCTAAAAGTTGCGAAAAATTGCGGTTATAAAAAAAAATTTATGGTACTGGATCGAGAATTATTTGTATCTAGTTCGATCCGCTGAATCTGAATCTGGAGTTTATTTGGCTCGTTAACCCGCCGAATCTCGAGTAAATTGCGAAAAACCGAAAAAAAATCGCGAAAAACTGCAGTTATGGAGTTATATTACAAAATTAGAGTGAATTGCGAAAAACCGAAAAAAATTGTAGTTTAAAAATAAATAAAAATTTATTAAACACGATTATATATGAGGCATTCCATGTCACTTCGGCCAGTAAAAAAAAAAATTCTACAAATAATTTTGAAAAATCGAATTACTATATTGAAAAATATTCACCAAGTGTCGAAATTTTTAAAGAACTTTCTGACCTTCTTCTTGTTGACTACCATTTTTCAACATTTTTTCATTCAAATGGTCTATACGTCTCAAATGTTCTCAAATGGTAAATACGTCTAATCTTTGGCAAGATTAGACGTATTTACATTTATAAGAAACGAAAATGTGCGTCTTTTTATAGCATTCGAGAAAAAAATTAATCAAGAGACTCGGTAGAGTCTCGGGACAAGTACATTGACAGCCTGTCGTCTGCTGGCCCGAGGCTCGCCGAGACTATACTTTCTCGAAACAAAACTTTTCGCGGTGGTGGTTCAGATTTCATTGAACAAGTTGAACATCCGTTTCGGGGCAAAATATGAGGAAATATATATTTTTTTCAAGCAAAGACACTGGTTATTTTATTTTAAAAATTTTCCCCGAATTGTGTATAGAAACACGGATTTTTGGTATTTTTTATATTATGGGATCTCAATCGGTGATATGTAATTTTACCAATTTTAATAATGGCTTTTTATGAGTCCATTTTTTTTAGTGTGCTCCAGTCTCTTTAGGCAATTCAACAAGTATTGATTATCATTAATTGTCTTTGGAAAACCTCGGGTATTTGTTGAACTCAAGAATTAACGTTCGAGGGACTTCCGCTTAGCCACCTACAGAATCAAAGCTTCCCGAATCTACCACGAGGTGGTTAGCTGCTTCATGTCGCTTTTCGCATGCGACAGCCATCCCGGAACCCCATAAAAAAACGATCGTTTTACACCGATGAAGTCTACTTCATTGCCTCAAACGACATAGTTTTTTGCAGCCAACTCCTGAATTTTGGAAACTTGAACTCCGTTTCCTCTCTTGAACTTTTTTTGCGCAGGTGCAATTCACTAATGGTTGTCAAACATGTCTAATAGATGTGCAAACCTCTTTCGAATCGCTGGCGAAAAAGGCCATGTTGGAAAAGATCTGCGTTTTCTCTCTGCAAATCTACGGGACAAATTACCGCATTTGCCGAGTAATGCGAAAATCTGTAGTAGCTGTAGGAAAAAAGCAAGTCAGTTAAAGGAGGTCCCTAATCGAGATCTTCAACAGCGCACCGAAGTTCTGGTGCTAACATACAAAAATCAGCGATGAAGTACGATATAACAAAGCAAAAACAGCTTTTCTCTCCGTCAAAGCGTCATAGTTCCGAAGCTAAGGTACCGATAGAAAACTCGGTTTTTTCGTCCATTTATCATCAGGCAGTGATGAAATTAAAGGGCTTTGGATATCGTAGTATCTCTGATCCACGATAGCGTTTTTCATAAGTCTGGTGCAGGGTTGTAAGTAATGCATTACTTTTGGTAATGCATTACTTTTGGTAATGCATTACTTTTGGTAATGCATTACCATTTTTATTACTCATTACATTGAACTTTGTGATGGAGAAAAATTCCATCACTTATCACATTGAATTTTGTAATGGAAAAAAATTCCATTACTCATCACATTGAATTTTGTAATGGGAAATAATTCCATCACTCATCACATTGAATTTTGTAATGGAAAAAAATTCCATTACTCATCACATCGAATTTTGTAATGGGAAATAATTCCATCACTCATCACATTGAATTTTTTAATGGAAAAAATTCCATTACTCATCCCATTGAATTTTGTAATGGAAAAAAAATCCATTAGTCATCACATTGAATTTTGTAATGGAAAAAAAATCCATCGCTCATCACATTTTATGTTGTAAGTAGAAAATAGAAGTAATCGTTTTTACCGCGGGTCAAGCAGACCCTATTGTAGTAATGCATTACTTGGTCATTAGTCGCAGTAGTCCTTTTAGCTCACGTCAAAATGACCCAATGGTTGTAACGACGTGTTGCTCGGCTACCAGTAGGTGTAACGCAGTTTTCCCTAGGTAATGTGACGTGACATTTTGAGCCACGCCACTCATACGTATCCGTGTCGACCAGTGGACCGGATTTACGGTCTTGTTTTGACCGACGCACGTCGACTCGCCGCGGCCGGCTCGAGAGAGGACTCCACTTCCGGTCTAGACTTCGTTTCAAGTAAAATAAGTCCGTATTCTTTAAATTATATTTTATTGGGTCCGTAATATGGCAGTAAAGCTGCGTACCTTTTTAGAACATTAGCAATAGTTATCGGGAACTGGCCGATAAAGCGTGATTGAGAGAGATATTGAGCGAGAACTACTAAGTTATTTCGAGGTGTTATGCCGTTGTAATTTTCGGAGAACGAGCGAGCCACCTTTGCCGATCAAGCAATCCGCGAATATAAAATGAGAATCTACCCTATTTTTTGTTCTCGTCACGAGGGGAAGCGCACTCGCGTTCCAGCCATAGTAAAAATAATTTACAGGTCAATCGCGCGCCCGAAGTTCGCGTAATAACGGTAAGATCGTACTAGCCGATCTACTGCGTGGGTGTCGAGGGCTCGCGCCGGAAAATGGCTCAATTTACGAAGCTGCCCGCCAGCCCTCTCGCCGTAGCAACCGAGAGTTGCAACACCCGTCATTGAGCCCTTGGAAACCGTGGTCCGTTAAAATCGGCGCCTCGTCTTATGGGGTTTGGGTTCGTCTCCGTACTGAAGGTGCTGATTTGCCTGGTGGTTTGAGTGTGGGCCCACCGTGAATTCAGGGACGCTTGTATTCATGAGGGAGGCCTCCCCTTTTTACGGAGACGATCGCCGGATTGCCCGAGAGGAAGGCGACCAAGGGAACAATCTTCGTCTTGATAAAAAGTGAACTTCGAGCGCGTGAAACGAAAATCGATATCGATCACCACTGTTCAACGTCGATTCTTCGTCCGTTGAATCGTGGTGGGGATGAGAATTTCGTGGGGGGTAATGAGTAGTGGGGATAGCACGAATTTGGGAGCTCTTGCCTACGAACACGGTAAGGGGTCATTAGTCTTCGATCGATATCAGTTGCGGTGAGTCGAAAGTGTAAGTGCCCTATGGATTAACGATTTGGATTATGGCGGTTCGGAGGGTCTTCCCGGTGAGCTCGTTCCTCTTCTTTCTCCATTTAATTTCGTTCGCCTCTTCGTACTCTTATTTAATTTATTTGGCGTTATTTATTTGCATTATTGTGGCGATTATTGAGAATTTGTTTCGATGTTTGAACGGAGGTGTTCTTTTGCGATAGTCTCGCGTTCACCTGCCGGGACAAAATAATTAGAGTACGACGAATTACGAGGAGGCGATCGGATACGCTCACGATCCGAATTATTGCGCGTATTATTAATTGTTAGCATTGTTGCATTTAATTGAGAGTTTTGGTCAAGAATATTACGACGAAATTTTCGTCGTATATTCTTTTTATTACGTCGTAATTAAAATTACGACGTAATATTAACCCTTTCAGTCATGCATTTTTCATCTGCATCAATTTTCATGAAAATTGGTAACTAAAGGTTTTTGATGTTGCTGATTACGAATCCGGCATTAGATTTTCGAAATTCAAAATGGCGGATCCAATATGGCGGACGTGAAATTCCAAATACTTATTAATTCTTCTAAAACTTCTTACTCAGGGGTTTTCGGGGTCGCTGATTACGAATCCAGCTTCAGATTTTCGAAATTCAAAATGGCGGATCCAATATGGTGGACGTGAAATTCCAAATACTTATTAATTCTTCTGAAACTTTGTACCTAGAGGTTTCCGGGGTCGCTGATTACGAATCCGGCATTAGATTTTCAAAATTCAAAATGGCGGATCTAATATGGCGGACGTGAAATTCCATATACCTACTAATTCTTTTAAAACTTTGAACTCAGGGGTTTTCGGGGTCGCTGATTACGAATCCGGCATTACATTTTCGAAATTCAAAATGGCGGATCCAATATGGT
>JBBLXU010001561.1:0-73668 GCA_037893425.1 Campoplex nolae
TTTATTTAATTAATTTATCTACGTTATCGACGGAATAACATGAAAAAGAGTGTGGCAACTTTTTCCGACTTTTGTCCGGAAACTTTCCGACGGTAGTGTATATGTTTTTAATCTTCTATACGAATAATTAACGTTTAATATTATTTCGATTTCTAAGAATACTCAATAAAAATATTGTCAGATACAGAAAAAAGATTCAATCCCGAGGACAAATATTATGTGAAAATTTTAAAACTTTTCTAATTCATTTTTTCCATTATGAAAAAAACCATAATTGTCAAATTATCGCTTTAAAAAGTCGATTTCGGATTTTGCCAACTTGTATAAATGTTGATCATACTGTTCTTTTTAATTCTGACTTCGGAAAGTATAAATTATCAATTAATTTGGAAAAAGTCAGCTGACACTACACGAAATGATTTTTTCGTATTTTTCTAATGAACCGGAATCCGACAAACCTTTTATCAATAAAATTCGTGACCGACAAACGATTGCGCTTCGATTAGGTTTTTGAAAATTTCTGATATCTTAAAATTGAAAAAAAATCAGCCAACTTCACATAGATTTTTGTTTTTGATTTTCCCAATTAACTTATTTCCGACAGATGCCGATTTTGATCCGACAATCACCGACAAGAGCCCGACAAACGATTTACGTTAAAAAAAATTCGAAAATCCAAAATCAGTCGGCCAAATTCACAGAGGTTTCGTGTTCGTGTGTAATAAATAGAGATCCTGCGAATGGTGCGCCATCAAACTACGCGTAAACCAAGTAATATATATTTGTTGTTCAGAATGTTCAGGGACTTGAGGGTTTATCACCACGAGAAGAAAATTTAGAATTTCTCATGATTCGATTTGTCCGATTTGTCGGGTCATTCGTTGTTGTTGCGAAGAACGGGTCATGGCTTATGTCAATGTTGCCGAATGGAAAACCGATCAAGTCTGCGAATGGTTGAAAGGTCCGTTTATAATTTATTGAATATTTTTTTTTTTTTCATTATCATATCACTTCCATCTTCCACATAGTTGTATACGTTTGCGACGATTAATCTTTCAAGTTTTGTCCTGGGTGTGCTCTCTCGTTGATGATGCGAATGCGATCGACTTGAATTTTTGTTTTCGTTACGTACACCTCGCGGTGGGTGGTATGTCGGCGGTAACGAGAAAAAATGAGAATCGCATTGAACAATTTGTTGAATGTTATCTCGATTAGGGCTGGATGCGTCGGTGCTTCCGTACGTGCGAAGCTTTACCAACAACGCGGTAAACGGTCAACAATTGTTGAACCTGAGGTCCGAAGATTTGGAGCAATTGGGGGTACCGAAGCTGGGTCATCAGGAAATAATTTTGGAAGCGGTGGAATATTTGAGAAATTTTCATTACGAGCTGGATAGAGAAAATTTACAATTGTTGGCGCTCCATCTGTCGTGCAAGGCTCACAGCTTGCGCAACGAGTTGTCCAGACAGACGGATTCCAAGCCGGTAACGACTCAGACTCTGTCGGACGTAGCTTCGGTGGTGACGGCGGTGAAACCTTTGGTAAGATGGCTGGACAGGCCGCCGTTCGGCGGACAGCTCGAGTACAACGACAAAAAATCACAATTGCTCAAATTATCCCTGGAAATGGCGACGTGCGCTCAAAGAGACAGATTCGCCGAGAAGCCCATAGAAGAAATACGAAGTACCTGCCGGCGATTGGCCGAATTAGCGGATTACGTCATACAGGATATCGTCGACCCTATGATTCTTCAACCGGCCAGTTTGGATCTGGCGACATTGAAGAAAAGACCCGGCGACGATCTGGTAAATAAATTATCAAAATATTTTACTCCCTATAACGGCGGTAGAGCGGTTGTTGGCAAATCTAAGTCTATACGCGCTCGTTTGTATACCCATTAATATTATAGACGCTTTCGTGTACAAACAGGGCTTTTACATTTTGCCGTCGTTTCACGGTAATCATCAGATAGCCGAAATAAAATTCGGCTCGGCGGCTCATACGTGCGGAAAAATGGAAGAGGGCGATGAAATTGTACAAGTTAATTATCAGACCGTGGTCGGTTGGGAACGGAAAAATGTGGTCGAATTGTTTAGCGAGAGTCCGGCCGAAGTTTTGCTCACGCTCAAACGTAGACCGAGGCATACCAAAGTTTATGGTCAAATCTACATAAAACCGTACAGATTACCGAGCAATAAAAAAACTCCGTACGCCACAAGGTGGCAACATAATCTTCCATCGCCGAGACCGGAATTGCTCACCATCCCCGATTTCACGATCCCATTGCCAAGGTATTTTCTTTTGTCTTTTCTTTTTCTTTTCATTACCTTTTCCATCCGCATTTTATTTATAAAAACAACAAAAAATGATTTTTTCGTTGTCGATCGTCAGGCATGTGATGATGAAAGAGCCGAGTCCGGAACTATCGAGTATAGACAACGGCGACAATACAACGGTGAGTAGCATGCTGACTGTCGTCGTCGTCGCGTCTCCGATGACGGCGACCGACGCGAGTGATGGTATCGGTAAACTCGGTATCAGCGCCAGCGGCGACCCCAGCAGCAGCAGCAGCAGCAGCGGTAATGATTCGGACAGCGAGATAGAGCCACGACTTTCGAGAAGACTGTACGGAAGCAAGCCCCGTAATTTGGTACAGCGACGAGCGACGATAACGGGGGCGAGTCCGACTACGAAACACGGAATCGACATAGAACAATTCTGGAAAGAATTGAAGCAAGAGCATAGCACGAGTTATCAATTACGCGATAAAGCGGCATCCTGCGCCCACGGTCTCGATAACGTACAATCGTCCAACAATAGGCCACAGACCTGCCTCGGTATAGAGCAAACAAAGCCGCAGCAGCAGCAGCAGCAGCAGCAACGGAAGAAACAACGAAACGAGGAGCGCAAAGTACAGTTTGACGATAAAATGAGACAATATAATTGCAAAGAGGATATTTCACAATCCGAAATAATGGAAAAAATAAGCAATAAAAGCGATTACAGTGATATTTCAGTGCCTTTGGATAAGTGCGATGAGATTTGTGGCTCGTTACGACGTTTGGATAACGATGATGACGATGCGGCGGGAGGAGAGGCTGCCACCTTTGCCGGAGCTCGGAAAGAACGAGGCAAATTGGATAAAAGTTACAGCACACCGGCTTACGATCTTAACGAACCAAGTCTCATCGAAATAATTGATAAGTCATCGAGCAATAAAACTGATAACTTGGTCAATGATGTAACCAAGAGCGCAACTAGTATTAAGACTAACGAGACTGATACAGAATTAAGCAATGAAACATTAGATAATAAACGAGTTGGAAAACTTGCGTCACCGTTACCTGTATCGCTTGACGACGGCATCAACCATGAGAAAGAGCTTACGAATGAGAGGTCAAACGAATTGGATACTGTTTCGAGCGTAGCGCAACGCGTTAATCGAATTGAATGTATGCAGCAGCAGCAGCAGCAGCAGCCACAGCGAAATCGATCGAATCACCCACCGCGTTTGAATGACAGAGAGCCACGAGACAATAATGAGAATACACGTAGCAGGAGCGAGAGCGAGGATGGCGGTGGCGATGATGAGAATCAAGTTGAACGGAAGGGAACGATGACGGCGGCTTTACCCGTAACGACAATACTCTTGGAGGAAGCTCATGGAGAGAGCGGACGAGAATTTGTGAGTCGCGAAAGTAGTGAGGAAAAATCGGAATCTACGAGTAGTTACGTCGAAGGTGCTGCTGCTGCTGCTGCTGCTGGCGAAACGGATTTGCCTTTTGAAAAATGTAGAGAAAACGAGGAGGAGGAGGGCGGCGCTTGGTCTCCTTATTTTCCGTTGGGTACAAATTTTGTTGGAACGAGCGATAAAGATTCGAAAAACGCGACTGAAAATGAAAAGGATAGTTTTAAAGAAATTAAGGATGATCGGTGCTCAACGATATGCAGCAGCCGGCAGGGAATCGAGTTGAAGAATAATTGTTCATCCAAGAGAATGGAAACGAGGCCGAGAAGATTGACACCACCCGAACCACCACCTCGTAAATATTTTTCAAAACCGTTTGATGTTGGGGCTTTTCCGAATTGTTCCGATAATCGAGATATCTCTTCGATAATAACCTCGAGCAGCAACGGAGAACCGGGGTCGACGTCTGCCGAAAAATTAATGCCTCTGATTGAAAAAGAGGGGAGTGGCGACGAAAAATCAACCGACCGGCTCAACGATAATTCATCCTGTTTGATCGATCATTACGGATATACCGAAATTTACGAGGGCCCGACAAAAGCGGCGGGGGAAAATAAAAATGTTAAATACGAGGCTTACAACGAGAAATTCGGTGGTAGTAGTCACCTGTATAACGATCAAGGACATTCGGTGTCGGGAAGCAGCGGTTCGCGTACCGGTGTCGACTCCCCCGATGGTTCCGGATCTTCCCGATTAACTCGTCCACTCGATGCGAGAACAAAGCACATGTTCGAAAACAATAAGGACAAGCATTGCACCGAGAAGGGAGTCGTTAATCGCGCTATGATGGTAGCTCGAAGCATCGGGCTACACGCCGGATCAAATAAATCTTGCGGTAACAATTCACCGAGAAGCACCAGAAAACGAAATTTACTTCTTGCCAGTGAGTACTACTACTACTACTACCACCACCGCTAGCTACTACTCGTCGTTAGCTACTATCATCCGTTATCGCGAGAAAACGATTTTGCATTTTGTTGTTGTTGTTGTTTTGCTATTTTTTCCAGAAAGGAGAAATGTTTCGGTGAAAGAGATTGGATCGGGGGAAATGGAAGGATGGCTGACCCATCGAAGCAGAGGGGCCGGTGGAGCTTGGGCAAGATCGTGGTTCGTTCTTAAAAGTTCATCCCTTTATAGGTAGGTAGAATATCGCGATACGTTGGCAAAAGTAAATAGTCGAGTGAGGAACAAAAAAGAGAAAAAACCGCGATGGATGATTCGCAATTTCAACAGGTTCAAGGCTCAAGACAGCATCAAATCTGACTGTCTAATAGCATTGCCAGGGTTCACGGCATCGACGGCCGCTGAAGTGAAATCCCGGAAAAACGCGTTCAAAGTTTATCATACCGGAACGGTGTTTTATTTTGCGGCCGATACCGAAGATTGTCTCGTGCTTTGGCTCGATGCGATAAACAAAGCGACTTTTGGGGCGGACAGTCAAAACCGTACGAGCGGCCTTTTCAGCGAAACGGATGAGAGCGAGAGCGAATGCGGTGGCGGCGGCGTCGTTCCCAAGATGACGAAGCAAGCCGCTTCCCCGGTTCAGCCGCTGCCGCCGCCGCCGCCGCCGCCACCGTCGCCACCGTCGCCGTCGCCACCACCATCCTCTTCCCACTCTCACGAAAGCATGTTTGGCTCGCTGAAAAAAATAGGACGCAAGGAGAACACCACCGGTTACAAAGAACACGAGATGGTTGGGGCGAGCTTGGATCGGAAATATCTGAGATTCTTGGGCTCGAGAAATCAGAATGTTCCCGTTCCCACGGCGCAGTTCCGAAGTTACAGACGCGTTTTGCCAACTTCCACCACCTCCAACAGGTATCAATTTTTTTTTTTTTAAATATATATATATATATATTTTCCATCCCCTTCATCTCGATGATTTATTTTCGATGCGCGTCGTGATAGGAAACAAGATTCGAGTCCCAATTCTCCGGATCTTCGGGTGACGGTTGCGGGTAGCACGTTTTATGGATTGTCCGCGTCCCAAAGCGCTACCGATGTGCCGAGCACGAGCCAAGATATGGGCGATTATCGTCGAACAACCGACAGGTAATTTTGTCATTACGCATGACGCTACTTGAAGAGCAAAAAGATATTACTCGCGTAATAATAATATAATATAAACCGCACACACGACTCTTTTAATTCGATAATCCGTTTGATCGGAGAACCAACCGAATAACTAAACGGGGGGGGGGGAGGGATCATATAGAATCATGCTTCGTTGTTATGCTTTCACTGCGATTCTTGGGCGACTCCTGGTTCTTCTCCCATCCGAGAATCCAAGTTTCTCCAATCCGTTTTCCAGCAGCTATTCACGGTTCGAAAGAGTGAGAGAGCGAGAATGAGAAACAGGGTATTATACTCTACTGTTATTTTTCCTCTTTGCAATAAACTAATCGATTCTCAAAATTATAACAAAGGGTCTAATTATTTTGTTCCGTTTAACGCCAAGTGCATGTTGTTTTCCTCACTAAATCGCTATTTGTACGATAACGAACCGCTGCCTCATCTCTCAACTCTGAACATAAAATGGGTACTATCAACAACTGTTTCGCTTACTCTAGGTAAGTCAATTATAACAACAACAACAACAACAACAACAAAACGAAAGTAAAAATCGATCCTCTCTTGGGAGAATGCATGGGATTATCCGAATGGGAGAGCATGTTTCACACGAGGCTACGTCTTATATAAATAAAATATATATAGTTGAATCAAAAAGAACGATAAATACAGCATCGAAACGCATTCGAGATTCTATTATTTCATTACTCCTTTTTTCATGTTATCTTTTTCTTTATTCCTTCAATATTTCTACCTCAAACAAATACTAATAGCGCTCATTTTTTTCACCATGATACTTTTACGTGAAACTTGTCATAAGAACGTAGTACATTGATGATAAAAATTGAAAATAAAAAGGTTCCCCCGTTTGTCAAAATCAGATCACCGAGCATACGCGGCGGCGGCGGCGGCGGCGGCGGTGGCGGCGGTGGCGGCGACAGAGACAGAAGATCGGACGATTTACGAGGATTTATTACGTTGGAGGAATTTATGTTGGGCCATCGGCAGAGCGGCGGCGGCGGCGGCCAAGATAATCCGGGTGGCGGTAGTAACGGTGAGACGTTATCGAGGTTGAGCAACAACGATGGCGCTTCGTCGTTGTCGAGGGTGACTCCACTGACGAGCGATCACGTTCATATCCGGCATAAAAATTTTGACGACGGTAGCGTCGTTGGTTCACTCTCGTCCGGCGGAGGAGGACGAGCGGCTTACGGTGATTTTTCAATGAGCAACGGAATGATATACGGACATCCGCGAAACGGCGAGGAGAATTGTATTCGCGCTGTCGACGAGGCTTCTCTTTATCGCGAGATAACAAAATCGGTGAATGACCTTCAGCGACGATTCCTCGAGAATAACAGTTCGATGACGGAAAAGATATTACAGCAGCAGCAGCAGCAGCAGCAACCGCCGCCACTGCCGCCGGTGTCGCACGACCACCATCACCGCTACCGCTCCGACCAATTGACAGCGGCGATCGGACGTAATGGCAAAAAAATTCTCTTAGGGAATGGTTGCTGCTCGTACGAGAAAAAAAATTCGGCAGGCGCCGAATTTTATTCCAACCAGGAGCAAAATAGCGATCGGAAGCGGCGGCAAAATGACTCGAATGAAATTAGCAACAACGAGCAGTTTAACAGCGGTGTACAAAATTTAGCCGATAAACGCGTGGATTCCGGACAATCGAGATTTAGCCCCGAAATTCGACGTTCTCGTCGTCGTCGCCACCGGTGCGATTCCCCTCCTCCCCTCCCCTCTTCCCTCGCAACAATTCAATCTGAAAAGATTCGTCATCGCGATTGTAGTTACGAAGATGGCTCCAAAGATACGACGGGAGAAGAATATTGGACGAGAGACTCGAGCTCACCACCCCCCCCTCCACCTTTGACGCCTAGACGATTCGCAAATGATACCGGTAAGTTGCACTTTTTTCTTTTTTTTCCTCATCGTTTTCAAGGGCCCTTCCTTATTCCCAACTTGAACTTTTCTTCTTCACTCTTCCTATTTGCATTAGACTTTTTACATTTCTTTTCTGACCTTTACTACCGGTAACTACTTGGATTATCGCGTTCAATAAAAAAATAAAACTGTCTATGTTTTGAAACTTTAGGATACGTAGGATCGAGCGGTGATTTATCTTGTTGCGCTTCCTCGTTCTCGAAGACGTTTGAGAAAGTTAAACGAGAGGCGGCCTCTTCGGTAACTCGGGAAGGAAGCTTCGATTTCAGGGATCGTCGAGTCACCGGTGACGGTGATGACGGCAGCGGCGGCGGTGGCACCGATGGAAACTTGACCGACAAAAATTGGATCGACTCGTTACGTCGTGGTAGTGACAAGAAAAAGAATAGCTCAAGCGAAAAAGCCCGGTTAAAAAACGTTGCGCAGTATCAACCACCACCAATACCGAGCTGTCCTTTCGAACAGGATCGCATGAGGGCCGCTTTTGAAATGCATCTCGATAAGGCGAACGAACAACAGCAGCAGCAGCAGCAGCAGCAGCAGCAGCAGCAGAATTCTCAAAAGACCAACAGATTAAAGAGTCTCTTCGGTGGCAAGAGTCCTCAGAAACCAAATACTCTTGATCTGCCAAAAGACACTCCAAAGACGTTACTCGGTGAGGAGACACGATGGATGCGCGCCGCACCTCGGTCGATACTCGGTCCGCTTAACGGAGAATCTCGTTATCAACGAGAAAATATGTTGTGAATAAAACAAAATTGATGGGTGAAATTTGTTGCCAGAGAAACGCAACGATCCATTTTTCGTCGACCCCGGCTCCACACGGGCTCTTAAATTTTCCAAAGTCTGCTCTATTATACGAAACATTCACCTTTCTTAGTTTTTATTGTACGACCTTTTTTCCGTCGAATTTCGCGAAACATCATTTTTTCTAATCTCTTTAAATCTTAATAATTTTTGCAAATGGATCGATACCGCAAATTGTTCCTTTATCCCTGGAAACTATAGGAATTTTCGCGTTCAGCTTCTTGTACCTGAGAGTGGGTTGAAATAATTTATTTTTTTCACAAGATAAACTTTTGGCTATGATCGGCAATCCCCGAGTTTGACACAATGAAAAAAAAAAAAAAAAAAAAAAAAAATCAATCGTGATGATGTTTTTCATCGATACATACCTGCACACTCGATGATGATTGATATTTGTTTAGGATCTCCGAGACTTCATCGCGCCCTGTTTCGCGATAAAAGTTGGAGCCAGCAGCAGCAGCAGCAGCAGCAACAACAACGACAGCCCGTGCGTTCGGCGAGTCAGAGTCCCGGAGACAGCGGTATAAGCCAGTCATTGAGTTCCCACAGTGGGAATAGTCAATCTCAGACTCTTAGCCATAGCTTCGGTTCGATCAGTTCGGTAATGAGCGATTGGAGCCCGGAGACCCCGACATTCGGCGCCAAATCTTCCAAGGTACGGGTATTATGCGGTTTTATTAGTTTAAACAAACTCAAATCTCCCGAAGGAATGAAATGTTAATAATAGAACGGAAGAAAAATTGTTGCATCGTTGTAAGCGAGATGATTTTTGTGCAGGCGTGTACGGTGGGACATCCGACCTGTCAAACGAGATTTTCAAGCGGAAACAAAAGCTGGATGACACCACCGAGTTTGCCTTATATCCCGCCACCAACGTCAACCCCGCCACCGCCGGACGATTATCCCGGATTGGAATATCCCCCGGTCTTCGAACCCGGCACCTATTCCCTCACCGATCCGTCTTTCATTAGAAATAGGGCTAAAACAGCGCTCTCACCGCTCTCTTCGAACAGAGGAAACCATCGGGCCTCGGAGAGGGGGGGGGACGAATAACTTTAATCACATTTTTTTCTTCTTTCGTCGCGATTATTGACGTTGGAGAAACAGCGCGCGAGTTGTGAATTTGAATATTTAAAATTGGTCAATCATTCGGATCGTGTCCCGATAATCCTCGCTCAAAACGGATCCATCATCATTTCATTATTATTGAATTTTTCATCCCCGGCGATACGCGGAAGGGGCGTTCGATATTATGTTTAAGAAAAATATTTAAATTAAGCGGCTAATTATTTATTTATTCAACGATTATTATTTCAATGCGTCAACCTAATGACGAATGGTTTATTTTTATTTTTTTCTTCCTCTTCGATCAAGACGAGTATGCACGTTGGTGCATACTCGTACATAAGGGAATAGACTCGCTCCGCTGATAAGCTTCTCAAGAACCGTCCAATTTGTGCCTGTATTTAAATAATATTATAAATATTAAATAAATCTCTATCGAAAATTGTTGATCAGGGGCGAGCAATGATGAGCGCCGCCGCCGCCGCCGCCGCGTCTTTGGATAACTGACATTGAATAGAAGGTTGGAGGGCGCGTTTCGAGAGAACGGCGCTCCCCTTTTTACGCTTATATACGAATAGAAAATATGTTTTCTAGTTTTCCCCGTTGTCGTTTCGTTGGTTCATATATATGGTGGAAAACAAGCTGTACTCGTGACGGCGGCGGCGGCGGCGGCGGCGGCGGCGATCGTAATCGAATCAAATTGAGTAGGATAAAAATTGAATCGCGTGTCCCCGCTACTTTTTTATTCAACATTTTTCAGATATATTATGAAAGAAAAAGAGTCTGAGATATCGGGTGTGTAATGTTGAAAAGAGAACAAGAGAGGGACATGGAGCAACGATTGCGATTAATCGGGGGGAAAAGGAGAAGGAAGAGGAGGAGCAGGGAGGGGAAGAATTACTCGTTTTATATCGTTGTAATTGTTTATAATTATTTTTTTTTTTTCAATGAAAATTTTACAATTACAATTGATGATGATGGTTAAAAATGTTGTTTATCCGCTCGTATCAATTTTTTTTTTTCCTGCAGTCCACGCGTATGATTTTTTCGTCCGACGCTCGAATAAGCAGCGGCAGCGGTATTATCCTTTGTATGAGATTATTCAGCTCGAGATATTATATTTGTAGGTACATATTAGTATATTGATATACGAACGAAAGGGTCGTCGCCGCCGCCGCCCCCCCCCCGTAACACGCTCGTTTGATTCGAAAAAAGTGCGAGGTGATCGCGCATACCATTTTCAAGCTAAAAAAAAATTGGGAAAATTAAGTGGTGGAAAAAAAAAACAAACAAACAAAAGGATTTTAGAAAAATTTGGTTGAGCGAAATTATTCGATATTCTTTCCCGTTAATAGACAAATATTTCATTTCGAAGAGCTCAAACAGCGGTATCGACGAGAATAATAATAATAATAATTCATGCTGGCGCGTATCAATGCGCGCGTTGATGATAATTGGTGGGGAAATTTAATTTCGCAAATATCCAACATCGTCGTTGGAATGAAAGAGAGACAAGAAGACGATGAGCCGTGGCGACAAGAGGAACGCTCTCATTCGTTTATTTTGATTTTTTTTTTTTTTTACAACAATATTCAATGGCTGCCGGTTGAGGAGCAACGAGAGCGGCGGCGGCGCTGGTTTCGTTGAAATATTACGATTGCTCGGGGCGTGATTGAAAATATAAAAAAAAGTAATAAATAAAACGGAGTGATAAAAATGTGCTCGTCGAATAACGACTCATCGAGAGGCCGGCGGAGGAGCAGCGAGAGCCGGGGAGGAAATTGCGAAAATTTGGTAGAATTGATAAACGGACCGATCGGCAATCTCGTGGGAATTGGCGTGCGAGCTCTGATCGATCGTCGTACGGCATCCGCAGGATCGAATCCAGCGAGAGAAGCAGCAGCAGCAGCAGCGTCGAAAAAGCACGAAAATATTGTTGAATTTTATGACAATATCGAAGCACATCTGAAGGGTACCCTACGAGTTTTGAAGCCGGCAATGGAAATTAAGAAGATTCTTTGCGGCGAATGCAGATCGGCCGAACACGAGAGAGCAGGTATAGCGGCTCACAAAAATTCAATAAATTAAATTTATTATTGTTCCGGGGTGCATGATTCTGCTCGATGTTTTTTTTTCTTTTTTTTCTTTTTTTTCTTACCTTCAGGAGGTAATAATACGACTCGGGTACTTGATTATACGCCGCAGCGGAATCGTAAAAAATGTCGAACGAGTGATTTTGGTCGGGTTGGCCATTGCGATGGGGCGGTATCCTGCTGCTCCGGCGGCAAGCCGATGATCGGAAAGCAGACCGGGACAAGAGCGAACAAGTCGAGTGATCGCGATCGAGCCAACGTAACATCACGCGTTGTTTCGTTATCGTGCACCGATGATTTATCAACGCCACCGCAAAATCGATACGAGGTTCGAAAAAAATTTTTTATTCACTAAAAACAAGTAGGGGAACATGGGGCAAAGTGGGCCCCCTAAGGAATTAAGCTAGATCTATCGGTTTACACATGACCTTGATCTTACTTTTGAGTCCGAAAATTGATTTGTCGGGCTTATTTTCGATATCCTGTGAAAAAAAAAATGGGGCAGTGGGCTCCTCTTCGAAAAAAAAAAAAATGCTCTTTTGATGATTCTGATTAGTTTACGCGCTTGTTCATCGAAAATGGGGGAATTTTGGGTTTTTCGAAAAAAAAAAAATGGGGCAAAGTGGGCTGTCCACTGCAAAAAAAATTTTTCAGCCCACTTCGCCCTATTTCTTTTTTTTTCTTTCGAAAAACCCAAATTTTTCGCAATTCCGATGAACAAGTGCGTAAATTAATCAAAATGAACAAAAAAGCATTTAAAAAGAAATTTAAAAAAATAAAAAAAAAATGGGGCAAAGTGGGCTCTCCTTCGCAAGAAAAATTTTTGAGCCCACTTTGACCCATTTTTTTTTTCTTAATCGAAATAAACTTCTAGTCCAGTTTTGATCATTCGATGCCTTGAGCGTTCAATTGCATGTTTTGCGAGGAACTTTATTCGGAATCGTCCGAACAGTGAATCTGTTGCACATCATGTTGCAAGTGGGCCCAGATCTCGTGTGCCGGTGCCGATGATGATGACTATGGTTATAAATGCGATTTGTATACGTAATATATAGAAAATAAACTCTTTCAACAGTTTGTACATTGATTGCTACCCTCAAACTCATCGAAGTACAAATTTCACGGAAAAAAGTGGAAAAAGTAAAAAAAAAAAAATTTATGTTATGGTCTTAGATTCATCATTTTATAGAGTGTAAGAATTTGCAGGATATTTTATGAACACATTATTTGGGTTCAAAAAAAAATTTTGAAAATTTGACTCCTCTTCATTTTTAGGCCGGCCCACTTTGCCCCCAAAAATAAAAAAAAGTCGCTAGCCCGCTTTGCCCCACTAGCCCACTTTGCCCCATGTTCCCCTATGTATATATACCTACCAGTTAAAAGCTGCTAGAAATTGGCAATTGATTCGCCGGTTCCGCGCGCTGCCCTATGCTTATAGCCAAACGATTGTTGCGGATACAAAAAATTCAACGTGAACCGATTGAAATTAGAGGCACGGTCTTCGATACCGCGCGACCAAGAAAATCGGAGTAGCGAAAGGAAAAAGGGGAAAAAAAAAGACCGGAAGCACCAGCAGCAGCAGCAGCAGCAGAAGAAATGGGAGGAGGGGGGAGCCGCCGCCGAGACGAGATCGAAAACACTGGATTACTGTCTCATTTGTGAGCAAACTCCGAGAGATAACGCTTCGTTGGCTATTCTTCCGTGTAAACACTCGTTCTGTTATCCGTGCCTCGGAAAGAGCAAAGGGCCCAAGTGTCAAAAATGCGACGAAACTTTCGATATGAAAAACGTCGCTCATTTTTCTTCCTCCTTTTAAATCTTTTCGCATCATCCCACCATTCCTATTATCATATATATATATATATTTCATTGCTCATTTTGAAATTTTTAAATAACGACCAAACAAATATCGCGAACCGAGTAACGCGCGTCGGCGTCCCCGTAAATCATTTACAATTCATATTTATATATACCCCCGATTCTTTGTATTCGCACATTGAGCATTTCAACGAGTCTTTCACAGCTATTATTTCAAACAGCCCGAATGATCCGGTCCTCCCTCCTCCTCCTCGATTCTCGCTGTACGAAGAAAAAGTCGTCCAGTCCGTCCTTCCGTAATGCTTATTATATATCTATATACATACTAGCTTCATCGAATATCCCTCATAATAGGAGCAACTCGACTCGATTCTCCGAGCGCTGCTCGAACGGTTGATGAAGAAAAAAAAAAAAAAAAAGTTATGAAATAAGAAAACAAGAGACAGCATCGATCGCGCGCGCGGTTGCATCAGTTTTTCAGGAGCGATATGAAATAATATTTATTCAAGATTTCTCTATACCTATATAATGATAACGATTAAATATACACATATTATACTATTATATATATATATAAATCCTATTGACAAAAAAAAAGGAAAAAAAAATACATGCTTATAAATGAAAAATACAAAAGTGTGTCGCGATTATATTGACGAGAATTGGTTTAATTATATGCGTAAAAAAAACTGAAATCTTGTGTGTCGCAAACTCTCGATGCGAAGCAAGCAGGCAGCGCGCGCGCGCGCGCGCGCGGGTAGCGATGCAACGAAATCCGTACACGTTCCCTTCTTCTCGCGTCGTTTGACATATTTCGCTACCGCGCGCGCGTGTCAGAGACGCGCTACCGTTATATTCGACTGCATAGCTGCTCAAAATAGTAGAAACGTGTTTTTTTTTGTACGTTTTTTCGTGCGTCGGCGGTATGGACATGAATTTGGGCCGGACGCGATGAGCGATGAGCGTGATCCGAGAATTTTCAAGTTTACGCATTTTCAGCGGTAGCGATTATTAAGGATATAGGATATCATAAGGATATTTCGCAGAGACGAAACGGGGCCTCGGACTAGGCGCGCGGCGCGCGCGTCAAATCCATGGACTCGCCCCGTCGGTATAATATAATTTTATTATTCGTATTTTTTCTTAGCTTATTCGATATTTATAACATTTGAGGCCGAGGGAGAAGGAGGAGGAAGAGAGGGATCGATGCGGATTAGTCTCGTATATTATTGAAAGTAACGCTCGAATCTCTGTTTGTTTTCTTTCATCAGCATCTCCGAGATCTATATCGTAAAAGAGAAACGCGTCTTATTTCCGTGATATATATAATCAACGTATAAACGAGGAGTCTCGTTTACCTCGAATACCTCGCGAATGGCAAATTCTATGAAATAAATATGAATAATACATCGAATATGCTGTCCTGTCGCGTGGCGGTCGCGGCATCGTCGCGCCTCTCGTATATGAAAATAGCCACGACGCATCATTTGTCTCGAATATTTGAGGAGCGTCGTCGCAAGAGCAAAGAGCAGCTAGGGGGCGGGAGGTTTGTTTTCCATTTATGTACCGTTTCAATATACACGTTATTGCGTTACAACCCTATTATTTTTTCTTCAAATGTTTCAAACTTGACTCGATTTTCAACGTATTTTTCCACCGCGGCTCAATGTTTCTGAGAAACTAATTGCGTTATTAATAACCAGAGAGCGAGAGAGATTCCATGAGGCGCGTTTAGTTTATTTTTCGCCGCATCGCGCAAAGGAAGAAAAGGTGTCCGAGTAAAAATTAAGAAAAACAGCAGCGCTTTCTCTGCTTTGATCGCTCTTGTTCGTTCGGTAGCCGCCGCCGCCCCGCGCTAACGAGAGCGAATGAAAATGTTGACATAATTTTGTTTTATATGCAGGACGAACGCGAGTATATTATGGAGATCTCGCGGTTCGCGACTGGTTCGATCGCTAGACTCGCGCGCGTGTACACTTTACGTATCCAGCATTGGAGCTACAAAGGGGAAGCGATTAAGAAAGGATAGGATGATGATATATAAAAATAGCCGGGTTGAGCCCTCTTGGTTAGGCGCCTGCTCCGATATGCCTGGTTTTATCGTAATAATATTATAGCGATTCGAGTATTCGTAGTATACATAATCGATGCGGAGATAATAATCTTTGCGTTGGAGGAGGCACTTGATCAAAATGGCACATGATATAGTTTCGATAGTTAATTCGGTTGGCGGTGTCGCGCGCGCGCGCGGTTAAAAAATTCCTTCCGGTCTCCTCGATCGATCCGAGCAGACCGCGCGACAGTGTTCCCTTGGCATAAATATTGTATTAGGTATATATTTCGTTGTTATGGAGCTCGCTTTACCGTCCAAGAGTCAGCCAAGAGAGCCGCCACCTAATTTCTCAATCTATGACGAAGCAGCAGGTTTATATTGGTCGGGTAATTGGCGATCGCGTCGAATCTATCCTTTTTTCTCGGACACTTGCCCTGTCTTCTCATGTACTCGCCAAACTCGCACATCGGCGTTGCACACTCTTCATTTTGTATACATCTGAAAGCACAAATTAACCGATTCGAGAGTACTTACTTGGCGAGACAAGTTTTTTCTTAACAAATTTTGCCAATTCATTTTCGTTACGAAGCGATAGGTAATTATAATAATAGCAACTTACAATCTATCTCTGAGAGAAAAGTATCCTTTGCCGCGTCTCGTGCGTATGCAATTCTGATGATTTTCGAAGCAGTTGCACCGGCACTCACCCTCAGGCGTTATTCGCGGCGTGAATTCCGAGGGGCATCTGCACCTGCGCACAAACATCGATATCAATCGGAAAATGGTTTTTAAAAACCAAAAAAAGCAAAAGGAGCGAAAGAAAAATTTTAGTAGTAGGGGAGGGCCGGGCAAAGCGGAACACCCGGGCAAAGCGGAACACCCCCCCAAAAATGTGAAATTTTTTTATTCGACGGAAAGTTGAAAATCTTGATGATTCTTCTTAGGACATCCATTGAAAACATAATAATCAATACGACGACCAATTTTTTCAAAAAATGAAAATTTTTTCGAAATTGAAAAATTTGCTCATTTAACTGCGAATAAGCGTTGTAGAAGTGATATTCGTTATAAAATTGTATATTTCTAACAGGAAAATGAAAATGATGTTTTTTCTTGTTGAAAAAATAAAAAATTCGGTCATGCAATTTTAAACATGCGTTAATAACATACTATTCAATAAAATAATACATTTTTTGAACATGGGAAATAAAATATGTTTATTAATTTAAAAAAACAAAAGTTTAACGAAAAGTGCCCATTTCACCATGGTCTTATTTACAAAAATACCAGATATAATAAAGATCATCTCCGGCTCCGGCGCAATTGAATTCGGTATAAAATTGCATTCTATGATAAATTCGAAATTTTGTCAGTCAAATAGAAAAAAAAATTCAACTTTCGGGGAGTTTGGAATTTTTAATTCGAATTTTGGAATTTCGAATTCGAAATTTTCGATTTTTGAATTCGAAATTTTAGACTTTCGAATTTGAAATTTTGGATTTTCGACTTTCGAATTCGAAATTAATTACGAATTCAAAATTCAAACGAAAAAAAAAATTTCGAATTTATCATCGAATGCAATTTTATACCGAATGCAAATCTTGGGCCGATTGCAATTGCGCCGGAGTCGACGCAGACGATTTTTATTATATCTGCGATTTTTGTAAGACCATGGTAAAATGGGCACTTTTTCTTAAACATTTGTTTTTTTAATTAATAAACATATTTTATTTCCCATGTTCAAAAAATGTATTATTTTATTGAATAGTATGTTATTAACGCATGTTTAAAATTGCATGACCGAATTTTTTATTTTTTCAACAAAAAAAACATTATTTTCATTTTCCTGTTAGAAATATACAATTTTATAACGAATATCACTTCTACAACGCTTATTCGCAGTTAAATGAGCAAATTTTTCAATTTCGAAAAAATTTTCATTTTTTGAAAAAATTGGTCGTCGTATTGATTGTTATGTTTTCAATGGATGTCCTAAGAAGAATCATCAAGATTTTCAACTTTCCGTCGAAAAAAAAATTTTTCACTTTTTTGGGGGGGTGTTCCGCTTTGCCCGGCCCTCCCCTACATATATCGGCATATTATGCATAGCAGCAGCAGCAGCAGCCCCCTTTTTTCCTTTACCGCATGCTCCTCCTGCCGCCGCGCACTGATTCGGATGCGAATCTATTCAAGACATATTTATACGCTATATTATATCCTACTATATACTATTATATATATATATATATTTACGGCTTTCTTTGCGGTGGCGGTCGTCTTATGTTCTGAGGGGGGGGAGGCGATGCCGGTGGTTGATGCCTGGTAAACCTCTGCTCGTTCGTTCCACCGCTTTTTTCAACCATTGGCCCAAGCCCTCCTCCGCTCCCATACTCGTCCCGCTCTTTGCATTCGCACTCGGTATGATTGTAGAAGGACAATTTCTCGACGACGCTCGCACCTCCGATACTCGTAGTCTGAATCAAACGCCCCATCATCAACAACCATCCCAGTTAAGTAAAATTATCTCACGCAGCATGTGAAATTTCAACTATTCGCGACGCACAGAAATTGTCTAAAATTTATAAAATTCAATTCAAACATTTTTTTATTTCCTCAAATTTTGCCGCAACAAGAGGACAATTCGCGGCTTGTACTTTCTGTGGCTGTAGCGAGTCTTCTTTTTGGCCAAACATTTTTTGCTACTTGGAAAATAGATTTGTTAGGTCGCCCTTTGAAACGGCAAGTCTCTATGCTCGCGCCGCCGCCGCCGCCGCCGCATCGATTAATCCGACTTGAATCGTTAAATATTCATTTTGGCCTACCATACCTACGCGGAACCCGTTTTCAATAAACTCACGATTGCCAATAAAAATACTTGTGTCGCTCGAGCAGAGTACTGAATATTTATCTCACCTTGGTTCGTAATTGGGGCGGGGGGGGGGGGGGCTATCGCAACATTTTCCAATTTCCCCGCATTATATTTCCATTTTTTTCTTTGCTATACGCAACGCGATGTGAAAAATTTCATCATCCAACAAAATGTTGTGCAGTTGGAAATTAGCATTTTTTGCTTATGTCGCTGCATGCGGGGGCGCATATAATGCGGCGGGGCATGTTACTCCGTCTATCCGTGGACTAGAAAATTATTATACCTATATACCTATACTTGTTTGTGCATGCCTGTTAGAGGTTAATTGCGGAAATAAGTATAATGAATGAACCAAAAAGTGCATCGCGCGACGGTGGATTGCCGCGTTCGAAAGAAGCAGCAGCAGTTTCCTCTTTGATAAGACCAAGCAGAAAAATTCCATTCGGTCGCGGAGGAGAATGTGCCTTGCGATTTGCGATTTGCGATTCACTCGTCGCCGCGCGCGCGCAGCTTTAGCATTCTTTTCTCGAATCCCATGCATTGCCACGAATCATTGGCCATTCCTTGGACGAAAATTAAAAGTAAAGCAGCCCAGCACCATCGTATCTCGCTGCTTCGCGGCTGCGAATAACATTTTTATCGACGAATGCTATTTTTTTTCTCACTATCGCAGAGCGTACGTATGCGGTAATAAAAATGTTGTAATAATAATGCGCTGTCTTAATAAAGTGCGGCAACGGAAAATGCTGCTGCTGCTGCTGCCGCTGGTACAAGACCATGCAGCGGGTCGTAGGACGAAAAATTCTAATAGGAAAATGTTTGCCGCGATATACTACCTACTCGACCAATATACTTGAGAGTCGCTCGTAACGTTTGGGAAATTTTTCATTCGTACCCCGACGAACCAGCAACGCGGTATCTGCACCAGCATCCGGATAAGTCTGATGCGCGGGCGTATGCACACAAAAGGTTTATCTTGGCCCCGCGTCTGTCAGTCGCCTCGCATCGATAAGCAATAAGGCTCACCCACCGGGCAAGTATAGTATCGGATATTATAACTGAACCGCGCGATTGTCAGCGGACGAAGCGTAGACTCAACACAACGCTCCAACTTATCGCTTACTTTTCCTTCCCTTTATTTCTTTAATGCTGCGCGTCTCTTTTTTTAAACATTGCGGATCGATCGATGGAGCGTGTATCAACCAACAACAAATATTATCCGCATACAAATTTTTCATTCAATATTGATTTTTTCAATTCTATTTTATAAAATAGATGTCGTTTTTCCGCGATTCCGATTGACTCGTGCTGCTGCTGCTGCTGCTGCTGCTCAAGAGAGCTCCAATCGAATGATGACTCGAAAAATATTCTATATCCGATACTCCCAAATGTCACGATATCAGCTCGTCTTTCGTGTCTTATTTATGCGACAACCCAGATGATTCGTTCTTATAACGCGTGAAACCGCGCGGCGGTGGTTGAGTTATGCACGCCCGCGAGACTCGAATGATCGCTCTCACGTTATTCAATTATTTGCTCTAGAGTGAGAAAATGACAGCTGCGCTGGTCCTTTTGGACAAAGTATCATCCATGCGAGTAATAAAATTTCTTTTCGACAAAAATCGCGAATATTAGCGAATGAGAATTATTTTCATCTACATCTTGATTGAAGAGTGGCAGATTTTATAACAACTTGCGCGCGCCCGCCGCGACTGCTGCTGCATGCCGCTTTAAACTCGGCGATACTGACATTGTTTTTTGGCGCAACTCGTTAAATATATTTACCTATATATCTATAGGATCAAAACGACTCTTGTGTTAAACTATGAATCAATCAAATCTTTTGTTGTTTCAACTGTAACAAAAAAATGTCCCTTGTCCGCTGCCCTCGAGCTCACTTGATACCCGCTCCAAAATATATATGAGCAAGAGACAGCGTGCACCAAAAATCTAGTTGGTATAAAAGAAAATTTTTACGTTATTACCGCGCGTCGCTGCTGGGTAACGTCTATCCATGAGGTGTATACGTGCAGGCGCGTCGTCGCGCCAACACGTGCTCGATATTTATCGGCCTATTAATTCCCCCTGCTCCGCCTATCTAGAATCTTGCTTGATCCGATTACATGGATTATTAGCACGAGTGCATGGTTATTACGACTAGCTTGCTGGCGGGTGTTGAGCGCGATTTTGCCCTCCGCACGAGTCTGCAGCTCTTCTACTTTCGAGCTGCTGGATAAATGCGTCGCCGCCGGATTGTCTACAATCGCGAAACACGATGCATGACTCGCGTGCATTGTGCACAGCGCGCGCGCGCGCTCACAGCGATCCTCCTACCGCTGCTGCTGCATCTTCTTCTTATTCGCGCACCTCGCGGGCAATGCCGACGATGCACCGTCGTTGCGCCATTAAAGCATGAATTTCTTTTCATTCAAATCCGGCGGGCCGCCGCCGCCTCCTCCTCCTCCTCCTCCTTATTTATGTATACACATACTACTTGTATTGTATTCCCAAATATTTCAACAACGATACAAAAGAGACCGGCGCGGCGGCGGGGATCTTATATTCGATAAGCGTCGATGCGCGCGGCGCCGGAGTAATGAATATAACATGCGGATATAACTCTATGTCGCGCGATAAAATCGTCGACAATTATTTACTTATAATAATAAATAATAAAGCGAATCAGGCGCACTCGAGTGCAGCCTCAGTGCAGGTGCAGGACGACTCGCGAAAACGTTCAATTTAGCCTAAGCGCCGCGCGATTGTACATGTCAACGGACCATACATTCGCGGTTAACCATTCAGTTTTTCTCCGTAACGACCGAGCATGCATCGAATCGCGAACCTATCGAAACAAACGAATGTCGAATAAAAATTGCCGTAAATTCTTCAACATCAAGGCGGCACGTATGCGTCCGATGATCGGGCGACGTAACTATGGACCGCACCGCGATAGCGGATAGACGCGCGCACGACTATCGGTTATATACCCGATCGCGCGGACAGCCTAATTTTTCGATCGTGTCGCGTTATATATTCCTCCGCAGATGAGAGACAAACGAAAGCAGAGCGTCTTCGACAATAATACGTAAATGCAAATTGAAAGAAAATGACGCGCGCGCGCGTGCGAATGCTCGCGTCACAAGCGTGCATAGCTGATATATAGGTATTTATATTGAAATACGCGGTAGTGCATGCGCGGCAATTGCGCGCGGCGAGTAAGGAGCCGCCTTTGGCACAATAATTGCGTCACTCTTCTAGCAATGTTTTACGAGAAAAACTAGAAAAGCGAAAAGAAGACCGAAGAAAAATTAAGAGGTCCGATAAATTTGCATACCTATAGAGTCGTTTCGCGATCGAAAATTTAAACGCGAGAAAAAGGTTCTGCTCCTCGGGCGAGCCGAGCTGCTCCCGATGCATCCGCGAGTACTCGCGCCCAATAATAATAATAATCAGGCGGTGGTTCATCTCGCGAACCCGCGATCCGCGATTGATATACCCGCGCGGTGAGCAGGCCTTTATTCGCTTTCCGGTCGCGCGCGCCCGAGCAGCGTAACTATTTGACGGATCTGTCCCTCGCGCCAATCCGGCCTCTCGGCCTCTGCACCTATACCTATATGTTTTCAACTTATATAGTACGCGCGATGTGCGCGCATTACGAAAGCTGCCTGCCTGCCCGCCGTCGCAAGACCTTTTACCGCGCCATTGCAACGGCCGTGCATACCACCGCACGATCGAACATATAATATAGCTATCCATCCACGCCGCCGCCGCCGCCGCCGCCGCCGCCGCCGCCGCCGCCGCCGCCGCCGCCGCATAGTAACATTATTAGCGAATCCGCCTCTAGACGATACACAGCGATTTATTTACCGCGCATGTATATCTTGCCCAAGCTAGTGAATCCTCGCTGATGCGAGAAGCCCGAACCAATATCTGCCAAATCCGTGCAACTCGAAACTTGAAACGATGAGCGTGTGGATGCGCGCGTATACGAAAAGATTTTATCGCGCAGGAGCGACCAACATTTATGAGCTCTTCGGGCGGCTGAACCAAGAATAATAGGTATAATGGAGGGGCCTTTCGTTTCTCCCGCGCGTCACGTCACGACGCGCATCATTCCCGTGTGTTATTCCGTGATATCCTCCGTATCAATAACAAAAACGAAATAGTACCATTCTAAATCCGCGTGCATATCTCAAATGAAACTTGAAACTTGAAAACTTATCGTCGATCGAGGCTGCTGCTGGTCAAATTGTTCGTACATTTAGTATTCGCCGGACATGAATGATCGAACGTTTAAAAATATGTTGATTGCCTGAAATTTTTAGCTATACTACGACGATAAAAGCAGGTATCGCTCGCGTGTATCTCGATAGCATCAGCAGCAGCAGCAGCAGCAGCAGCTCCAAAGAAACCTGTACAAGAAGCTGCGCTCGCATATAATATGCATTGGTAAACGGCAAGTTACATGCGGCGCGTGCGCGCGTCTCTATTTCCCAGCATTTGGAAAAATCCTCGAAATTATAGCCGCTTGATCTATCACGCGAGGCGCGCGAGTACGCGACGATGTACCCCCTCGTTATTATACACGAAGCAGGCTATCCGCCATATTATCTGTGATATTAGCTTTTTATTCCTAGTTAAAAGTATATACCTATAGTATAGTACACGATAAGATTGCATGCCAGTATTGTTAAAAATGCTGGCAATGGAGTAGAGACGTCTCTTGCGCGTTCTCTTGTGCATACGTTGCGCCGCCAGGTTATGTCGAACGTTGTGTAATGAGGGCGAAGCGGGTAAAGCATGCAGCCGCCAGCCAGCGAGTGTGACCACGTATACCTTTACGGATGCATGCTCTTCCATTTTTCTCAAATTCATTTATCATCCCGCCGCTGCCACCGCCGCCAAATACCTAAATTCTCGTCGTCTGCTGTAGAAGAAGAAAAAGCTTTGGAGAATATCGTCTTTCCCTCGCAAACTATGACTAATTGATTTTGACACGACGCCGGGTTGCCGCCGCCGCCGCCGCCGCGTACATTGAAATTGTGTTAAATGTAGGATAGGTAGGTACTATTAGATACCTATATATTGTAGTGACAAATCCCTCCCCGTTGGATTCACCCCGTCTATCCCGTATAGCGCGCGTTCCCATGCGTATACCTACCATATACGCGTATAATATCCAACACTAATTTTGTCGGAACGCTAAATTTTTCGAGGAATCAGTCACGAGGCGATGGTCCGAGTTTCTCCGACGATCTCGCTAAAGCGCGGATCTAGTGCCGCCCGCGCGGCGACGTTGCGATTTCATTTATGCCAATTTGCAATTAGCAATATGTTTATACCTGTGTTTATAATAGGTATACCGAATCAATTTTGTGACGATAGTTTGATCAAATGCGAGAATTTTTTACCCAGAAAAAGGATCTATTTGGATTTTTTATTTTTTATTCCAAGACGAGCCGAGCTTTTTATACAACGGACCAATCGCGCGCATTTCCCACCGAGATATTTTTTCATAATCGCGTACTATTAAATTAGTCGTACACGTGCGGTGGTACCGAATGTGAAACAAAACGACAAGTTGATTCAACTCTGGGACTCGTTGAAACAAAACAAAAACAACCCGCCGCCGCCGCCGCCGCCGCCGCCGCCGCCATCACCGGAATCATTTAAAATTGTTAATTCGATGTTTCCTCGTTGACCGGGACGGGACCTTCGGTACATTTTTGTGATCAAGTTGTTCCTACGCGTTTTAAATCAATCATTTCACAGTCAACTCTTTCTACTCGATTCTCGTTAATTTGGCGGGGATCAACGGACCGCCGGAACAAGAGAGTCTCTATACTTGGTCGGCGGCGGCGGCGACGGCGGGGGCGGTAGCACGGTCTCGTTCTCGTCATATTATTTTTTCTCACGCGCGCGGTGAATTATAAAATGTATCCATAAAAAAATAAAAGTGTGAGTAAAAAGAAGAAAAGAAGAATGATAAGCGTTTGAAAGGTAGACCCCCCCCCCGCGTAGGTGCGTACAATTTCAAGGTATGCGCCATTGCACAACGTTGCATATGATCGCCGGTCATTTTTGCACGGTTAATTGCATGTCAATTGAGACGCGTGAATAAATAAATAAATAAATTGCATCGCGAATGGTATTTGCACCGTTGAGTTTGACATTTTTATACAATAGATTCCTATGGAGAAAATAACTTTTTTTTTTTTTTTCTCGCGTCAAAAACTTACAACGAAGCTCAGCGATTGCGAATTGTATTTCGTTGGCATTTTAGGCACAACTCGGATATTGCGGATACGCGGTGAAAATACATGTGTTTCAAACGTTCCGCGTGCGCGTCAAGGGTTACACGCAACGGTTCGTTTCTTCGCGCGGATGATTTGTACGCGCGATACTAACCGCGTAGCGCGTTTTGCTGCTAATCAAATTTTTCGAAATTGCGGAAATGCGCATCTCGCGATCGATCTATAGCGTATGTAGGAATAAAAGAAATAAGATTTACGCTTCTCGCCTGCGTTCCAACATTTTCATTCATCTTTCTTTTTCGGATATAGTCGCGTTTACGTACTCGGATTATTTAATGCATCAAACGCGATTCGTCGCACGACCACGGAAGAACCAAATACTTTCCATCGTGATTGTACACGTTGGTACCATCTTATTTTGGTTCCAAGATCCCAAGATCCTCCAGTTTGGATGCGATGATTCGACACGCGTATCCCAATCGAGTACTTTGTTTTGTCCATACCCCGCCGTCCGCCGTCGCGTCGCCCTGCGCGCTGCCACGACTCTGGTTTTTCCTAACTGGAGCAACAGCAGCACCACCATCACCACCACCACTTAAAACTTGTAGGCTTTGGCGATAACTAATGGCCCTGGTCCATATGTAGTGCCATTGAGTGGCTGGATAATGGATCGAGTTGAAGAAGAAAGAAAAAAAAAAAAAAAAAAAAAATACGGTCGACCGTGAACTCGGAACATTGAGGCGGCTGAGATTTATTTTTTCATTTTGAATAAAAATTGAAATATTTTAATGCGCGCGCTACGATAGTTGTTGAATTTTCCGAAATATTTTGTCTCCCCGATGATTATCGAGGCACGAGCAAGCAGCAGGCCATAACTTATTCGTATACGAATGTAGTGTCTCGTTAAAGCTCACTCGCGTGGTATTAAGAGACGCGGCGGAGCCAGCACTTGAATTTTAAGAACCGCCGCATCCTCTCCTAGCTCCTAAGCTCATTGTTATACACCGTATAGACTATTTCTTGGTATTTTGAATTCTGAATCTTGCTTCTCGGTAATCTTGACTCGAGCAGTTGCCGCGATACCACCACGATGATGCCTCATAGAAATGAGTAACCCGATCGTGATTACGGTGAGCGTTAAAAAATAGAGATATATTTTGTTCAATTTTTTTTTATTTCATGCGGAAAATAAATTTTGAGTCCACTAGATCGAACAAGAAAAAATGTACTTTCGACCATTGTTAAGCGGCCCAAAATTCGTTTTTCCATCTTTTATTCCCGGCGAATCTGTTTGAATATCCTATGCTGGCCGGGCGTGTGGTATACGGCGTGCGACAAGATGCGGATAGGAAGAAGCGGGCAAATAAGGATGAAGAAGACTCTTTGCATAGTATCGTGTATCGGTGAGAGACGCCCGCGATAGCGGCTCGAAGCCAAGTATTATTAAAAAGAGAACAATAATTGTTATAGTGCTGCTGCTGCTGCTGCTGCTGTCTCGGATCGCTTGTATCTTGGAAGAGTGGATGCTGGGAGCTAGTGAAAAACGAGAGCGACTACTGCGACTATGCGGGCCTATGAATCTGCGTATTTCGGTATCACGGAAGCAGCTAGCTACCTACCTACCTCCCTACCTTATATAACCTGCTCTCGCTATTAAACGGTGAGAGCAGCAGTGCGCGCGCGCCTTGAATCGCATCGGTACAGCCCGAAATTTCCTTCAACCTTCTTACGGCCGGGTCAAATTATATTCTTCAAGTAAAAAGTGTCATTCGGTGTATTCAATCAATAATTATTATTGCGTGCTGCTGCTGGGTATACATAGTTGGGCCGGCACACGGAGTATGCATGCCGTCATTTTCTTTGGCCCAATATCTCATCGCTTTTCGCGGATCTTCTCCTATTATTCGTGCGCTTTGATAAATTCACGCGACCGCGATATAGGAGCAGCGGAGATCAAGGACTGATAGTTATAGGTGGTATAGGTATACCGCTATATCCTCGCGGTGCGTAAACCAGCAAGAATAAGCGAATAACGCGCGGCGGCGGGGCCCGGCCGGTCTGAGCGGAATAACAAAATATAATTGTTTGCTTCCGCAAAGAACGATGTACACTTTGCCATTCCGCAAGCAGCGACCGCGAGCCCATCCAATCTGTGTATTGGACTCTAAGCGCGCGCGAGAAAATTCTATGAAAAAAAAAAGAAAAAAAAAGAAAAAAAAAGTGCACCGATACATCATTCTCTCGTCGGTTTAATAAGATATCGGGTCCTTCGATATTACCCTTATATATAGGTACCTAAATATTGTTTTACCTTCGTACGCGGATGACCCATGCGTTTTTACCACTCGAGCGTCGTTGAGCTAGTTTCAGACGCATGCAGCATCGGCTCTTTGAGGATAATAAACGAGCGATAGGAAAAACAAACGGTATAAATACCGTCGGGCCGCGAAAGCGGCGACGATGAGGGGGCAGCACTTTGTACTACATAGTACGCGCTATTATATTATTCACTGTTTGTGGTGCCGCCGCATGGTGAAATGGCGGGGGATATACTCTCTCGTTTGAAAAAAGCACTTTATATACATATATAGAAAAGGCATGCATGCCATTGCATGCCGTCGAGGATTCGGCTTTTTAATTCGACAAAATCTAGTACTATGCGTCTCTTCTTGTTCAATTTTTCTTGGGTGCTTCCGCGATTGTATCATAATATTTTATTTTCGTACAATATCGAGTAAAAATTTCGAGCTCGAGGAACAAAATGTGTACAACGAACGAGTCACATAATATTGCGGTAGGTACCTATATTATCGGAATACGCGAGAGCATTCGATAAAGCGCGGCGCGCACGGCTTATTTTTCTATATCGGATCTCCGTATATAGGTATATGATGCGCGCGATGTCGTACAGATCGGATTCCAACATGAAAGCAGGCCATGCAGCAGAGTTGCCCCGGCGGCGGATGGATAACGTAATCCGCGGAGCAGGAAGAAAAGTAGCAGCGCAGATAAGTGCGCTGCTTGCGGTGCATAAAAATCATTTTCGCTGCTTCGAAATTTCACCACAAATATTTGTCCAAAGCGCAATAAAAACAGATGGCTGCTAATATTCCTCATTGACTAAGCTTAGCGAATACCGCGCGTATACAATAAATATATTTTAAACTTTTGGGCTGCTGCTGCTGCTGCTGGGCAAATTTCTCAATGACTCTTTTTCTTAGAGCAATTTACTTAAACCTCCCGCGCGGATAAGGATGTTTCCGCGGTGAGCGGCGTACGCAAGCAGGCAGATGTGCAAACAGCGATGAGGTACCCCCAAAAAAAAAAGAGACAAAAAGTCTCCGCCGGGGCGTTATCGATGATTGCGAGTTATAGCGGATTTATCATTTATATGCCTATACTATTTTCATTATTTTTCTCATCATCTTTATAATATGCAAATTCAAACGCAGAATATAAAACTATAGTCATTCGTTTTCATATAGGTAAATTGGCGATTTTTCACGTGAAACCGGCACGTGTGACCGACTGCGATTTTAGAAGCAGCCGCGGTGCATTCATGAGATTATAGCATTTATAGCCGTTGCTCGCATGGATGATGCGCGTCAATATTATAATATAAAAAATCAATACGACGCGAGTATACGTTTCGAACTTGGGGCGCGCGCCGTGTATGTTGTTCGCTTATTAATAATGCATGCGGAGGATGAAAATTCTTGCTCTTAGATTTGAATGCGGACAAAGAATTATTTGTGCAGGATACACAGGATAGGTGTAACGAGTAAAGCGTTATAACCTCGAAAAAGCATGCGCGACAAAGAAAAATAAAACGAAGAAGAAGAAGAATAGGAATGCAGCACGGACGTGTGTAATGTCGTGCATGTCGAGATTGGGTCGAGGAGCGATCTGTCGCACAGTTACAAACAACTATCGTTATGTCGCAATAGAAATGCCGGATAGCATCCGGCGTATAGTTTATATAGAGTAAAATGCAGTATGGATAAGGTATGGTAAATAACGCGGGAGTAAAGAAAACGAGATACGGTAACGAGCCGAGCAATATCGCGAAGCATGCAGTTGCAATGGAAGGACATTGACGGAATCGTGACTGACCCAATTGCAGCAGCTTTTATACATCGTCGTCGCATGAGATACGCTGCTCGTGCGAGCAGGAGGTATTTATATGTGGGTGCATGCGAGTGTTGGAGCGCGCGACTGACATTTCTCATCTCTCTCTATTGGAAACGCGCGTATGAGCAGGTCTTGATCAGCAGGATTTTCGGTATACAATTTGCCTTCGACCAAGACACCAATCGCGACAAGATCGTTTACATTTTTATTCCCGATGCGATATTAAAAAATGAATGGGCTAAATGCATGCATAATTATAGCTTTTGACTCAATGCTTCAACCATGCATGCACCTTTCGACACACGACGGGAGAGAGGAATAGGAAAATTCGTTCCTATATATAGAGAATTTGTACCGCTTCCACAAAACGCTCCGTGCTCTTTTGTGCTATTTTTTTATTATACTGCTTCTGCGCATGGTAGAATTATTGACGCGCGATATAGGTTGGATGAAGAATCGAGCAGCGATGAGAAATAATTCACGCGATTGCTTCAATCGATCTCGATCTCAAGAGCCGGAAGTGATGGCGCGCGATCGGTAAAGGGGCGATCGAGAATCGAGAAGCGGAGATTGCTTAATTTCCGAGACTCTCGGCTGGCTTCATTATGATTCTTTGCAATGCGGCGTGACTTTGAAATCGCGCGCGCGCGCGATCATTAAAGCTTTTCCGTCGAACAACGTCTGCCGTTGACGATCATGACAAACATCTCAATATACTCCACGGTAGATATATCATATATATATATATATATATATATATATATATATATATATATATATATATATATACTCGCAGCGGTTCGTTGCTGCGAGGTCAAAACGCTCCGCCATCGTAATACATCCGCACGATATTTTTATTATCGAATCTATCGCGAATCACGATCGAATGACGAAAAGGATTTAGTTTAGACTGAATGTAAGACGGCGGCCCGGCCAATAATATTTTAATAAAACTATTTGCAACTTGGGGCAGCGGCGGAGTACGAAAAAATTTAGAGTAAAATTGAATTTTGAGATTGGGTGAACGATATCGCGGCCCGATGCTGCTCCGCGAATGAATAACGATCGAAATTGCTGCAGAATACCTATACAGCAAGCGCGACTATCGTAAATCGTTAATCATCGGCTGAAAATAGCGGCGGAGCAGGTTAAAAAATGATGTCATCTCAATATACGATCCACCGCGTCGGATACGTTGAAATTTTTTTTTTTTTAATCCGAACAGATATCCAAGCGCTCACTTTAATAAAAGAAACGAGAATGAAAGGAATACGAATGCTGGCGACTCTCGCGCATACCGCACTCGCGGTATCCCTCGTTCCGTTCGATTAACCGTTCGCCGAGCCCGCCGAATAACGACTCCTCGCGCGATAGACATTGTAACGCGATTAAATCATTATGCGTCGCGATCAGTGGTATAGTAGTAGGTATCTATAAGGGTGCTGGCGGTATGAGCATCGCGAGACGCTATAAAATCGTTTCGTATGGGGGAGCAGAGCGAACAAGAATAGTGTATCTATTCCCGCGCGATCTAGGTATACCGCGCGCGCGCGACGACGCGCGGTTATTATGTTCATATTTTTATTGAGACAAATAATATGTACGCCACGGACATTCGTCGGAAGGATAATAATATGTCCGCATTACTCTTGTAGGAGTTTGGCAGCCGTTCATCCGCGGATTCGCGGCCTTTGGTAAATTTTTTTTTATTTCTCGAAACCATGCAGCAATTGCTGCAACGACGTATTTCATACGTATATTATCATCGATGCAGCACGCGGTGCGTGCATCTGCAAAAATACGGTCGCCGCAAGATCTCGATGATTTTTCAACATTTTCCAAATACATCGCCGCGTTCATAATTTTTTGTTGTTTAGGTCAAGCGGATCGAGAGAGCATTCGCCGCGATTCGCATGGTGTATTGTTAGCGCGCGCGATCAAACTTTGCTGGATAATAAATATTACTTGAAAATTGAGCACTTGTAATGCCCGAGATCGGGGGTACACGGCAGAGGAGGAGGTAGGTACTATATCGCTACGGGGATGAGAGAGGATACGCAAAATTGAGCCGAGTAGGCTGCTAAGCTCGATCTCGCCGCCGCCGCCGCCGCCGCCGCCGGGATCTATTCTTATCTCGGAGAGTCTGAGCCGGGAGCGCCGTAGGCTGCGTGCGCCGCTACCGGACGGCGGATCGTAAAAACATTCGGCCATCCAGTGCGCGGAGTGTCCGACGAAAAAAAAAAAAAAAAAAAAAAAAAAAAGTCGAAAAAGGCGTATAACAGCAGCGATGTGGATATACGGGTGCATATGAGAACGCGCATGCACTCGGTTACAAAAGCAGCGCCCCGCAAGCCTCATTCATTCCACTGTATACTTGATAAACTCGCGGTGGAATGTTAGTTTAATTAATGCGGAAGCAGAGGCGATTTGAGAGCAGGGGGCGTTTAATCCTGTGCTGCTACGGAGAGCTAGCTTCACTCGCGTCTATCATCATTTCATTGAACCAGCATCGATGTGCTAGCGCGTATATAGGATAGTATATTGCGTTAAATCATGGTGCATCAACATGGAAAGACGTCTGAGAAATATTCGATCGTCGTATAAAAGCAGGCTCCTATACTATACACACACACACACACACACGTTTTTGTTAATTAAGATCAATGCGAAAAGGAATAAAGAATATGCGATCAAACTCGTCGCGGGAGGTCGGAAAATATTGCGAGTAATTTTGGAGCAATATTCGCGAAGCAGCGGTTTACGACGTCGCGCGGTACCGAAACGGCCGAGATTTCGCTCGGGAGTGCATTATCTCCTCGTCGTGAGAACATGAGAAATTAATAATAATGAGTTGAGAAACGGATAACGCCTATAATAATTTTATTGATATATCGAAATACCAGCATGCACGACTTATTCCGCTTGGTTAGGCATATAAAGATGCATGCATGCATCTTTCTCGAATCTCGAATCTCAAATCTCGAATAAAAGGTGGGTCTCGAAAACGGCGGCGCCGGGTTTTACATCAGCATAACCGATATTTTTCCATGCACCCCGCCGCCGCCGCCGCCGCCGCCGCCGCCGCCCCTGTCTCTATGATATTGAATTACGTTTTGCGATAAAGAAAAACGTACTTCTGAATTCTGAATAAACGCACCTATGCGCGCGCGAGGGCGGGAAAGAGGGGGGGGGGAGGGGAGCTACGGTAACTCGAACAGATTGCTGGACACAGCGCGTCGCTCCCCGCGCGGATACCTCGCTCGTCACAAAATCGGATATACCTGGTATTTCGTATTTTTTATGTCCGCGACACGGATCTTTTGAATTTTGTTTTCAGAGCACTCGATCCTGCGAAACGGTGATCGGCAAATTGGGGGTGGTCAAACGTTTCTCGGTCCGCAGGCGCAGGTAACGCCTGGGATATACCTGCCCCGTCGTTATATGCTGCCAACATATGTTAATTTTCTAACCGAGTTCCTTCCATGCGACCGTAAACGCCTTCCAATTATCGAACCAACTTGTACAAAGAATTCTCCATCAATCCTTATTATTTGTTATTATATCAAATTTTGATGTTCGATTCGCGGCATAAACAAAAAGTTCATATTATGCGAATGAAAGATTGTCTCTGGTCAGTCGAATACGCGAGCACGCGATAGCATAGAATCGAATAGAAACTTTAACAGCCCGCGCGGCTATAGTTACCGCGCGCAGTGAATCGAACCATTTATAATTAATCGCCAAACTTTTGTTTATTTCATTCTGAATTTCCTGTTGTATACCTATACATACCGGCATAGGAATAAGTAAGCTTGTGCGAATAAAAAAGAAAAACGAGCAACAGTCCTAATGGATATTTATACTTTGCATAAATACAGCATCAACGAGCGCGTTTACCCCGCGGTAATCATGCATAATGCCCTGCCCGACCAGCATGATGAATCTCGTTTGTAAATACCGGAGGGAGCGAGCGAGCGAAAGAGGTTCGTTGCCTTGGGCGATCTGCAATTTTACTCATAGCTCCGCGCGTCACGTGTTAATATCTAATTGAGTACAAAATAACGCAAATGTGTATTTAGCGCGTGAGCGAAGCCTTGCAATAAAAACGCATATATTTTCTCATTCTCCTCGTGCTCGCTCCGATATTTCAACAATCTTTCCTATACGCCGATGATTTATCATTCAAATTTTTTTTTCTACGAGCGGCATAAAATTGTAGTTGATCGAAACAAGATTAAAGGGGGAGGGGGGGGATTAACAAAAGTCATGCACATCTCGCGGTTCATGAGCCATGATCTGTATGCGAATGGTATACTTGATGCTGCACCATATTCGCATTCACGTGATGTAGCCTTCAATAAATTTTAGAAGAATAATCCGCCGCCGCCGCCGCCGCATTTTTTGAGGGATTCGAATGTATCCTCTATTATTTATTCACCGTCTAGTTTCTTTTCTTCTATATAATTATGCCATTAATTTGAAAATTTCAGTGACTCGCTTACGAAATATTATTTCAGCCAGTATTCAAGGTAGCATCAATGGCTGCAACGATGCGAAACGACGAAACGACGACGAAACTCGAAAATAATCGATGCGGTGACATATTCTTGCCAGTTCCTTCGCAAATGCATGTTTTCGAGAAAAAAATATCATCATGAATAATTTTTTACCCGTCAGTATAGCACACGCTGTAATGCATGCCTGTAATTCCAATGAGCCTTCTCGATCGATTAAATCGGTTAATTAAACTTTGGACACGAGTAAAATGCGATAATTAAGAGCATTTCTCTTTCGAGTGAAAAAGACGCGCAAAGACAAGTGTGAATGATGTAAATAATTAGAGACTCACGTAGAAGTATAGTTCGACGCGATGGGAGAGCTTGGGAACGCAGGTGAGTGCTTCCGATCTGCAGCATCCGGTATCGTCTGAACATCTGTGGAGTATAGCACAGTGTGGAATGTAAGTTGTCGAGGGACTCGGGTATACCTCACGGACCGGTATAACTCGAGCTTTTGGCCATTGGCAACTACCCTCTCGCGATACTTTTATCGCGTGTTGAAGAGCTTCTTTTATTTCGGCTGCTGAAACGTTTAAACATAACGGAGGTTTACATATTTTCGCCTTTTCTTCATACTTTTTGTGAGTTTGAGTCATTTTCACCTTATTAATTTCATTGTTTATCGAACCTTTTCAAATACCGCGGTGCTGCGTACAGTATCATTTAAAAAATGTAACTTGTATCAGGCGAGATTGCCGCCGTCGCCGCCGCGACTTGGTAGGTATATATGACACGCGGCAGCGGTCGCATATAGCTAGCTTAACCGCGCGTATATTCGCGCCTCGCCAACGTAAACTTTTTATTTTCTTTTACGCATACTTCCTTGTGATCGCCAGCGGTAACATTGCCCCCGCGTATCATTCCATCGGAGGAAAGATAACGGTGGATGAGAAACAAAAAGATCGTGCGACTTTTGGGATTCTTTCATAATAAATTTCTTTGCACGGATACTCGCTCGCGCCCTACATTTATTTCGTTCCTCTACCACATTGAATCGTTTTTTGCCACAATTGAATAGAAGATATTACGATTCCGCGCATGTACGCGACCGCATCAATATCGAATGGATTAATACGCAAAACGCGATCGGTTGGTATAATTAAAATTATAATTTATTTTTAACATACTCAAGTTACGCACTCACCCTTGCCATTTTTAATATTGTTTTGTCGATCGTGTCCTTTGAAATCCTTGGTACTATCGCGGTTTTTCGACGACTGCCATTTGTGGATATTGTGCGCCGATTGTTGTTGCAAACCATTCGATCGGGAACCGCTCCAAGACTCTTGAGACTGCGGATCTTTCCGTTCGTAAACTACAGGTGGATATCGAGTGCTGGCTACGGGCCTTGGTGCTGCTGCTACTGCTGCTGCTGCTGGTGCTGCTGCTGCTGTCGTTGGCATTGTCATCGTCATGGTCGATGGTGTCGTCATCGTCGTCGTCGTCGTCGTCATCGTCATCGCCAATGTACTCACCATCGACGTGAATTTTTCATCGTTGGTCTCAGTTTCATTTTCCTCGTCCCCATAATCCTGCACAAAAAAAAAACATACGTTTGGTGTTCAGCACTTTCATCAACTCCCTTCAAACGCGTGTAGCAGAACCCGATTCTTTCTCATCGTCAGTTTCGGAGGACGCGAGTTTGTCGTAATATTTGCTCTCCCAACGCCTACACTGAAAAAAAAAGTGTTGCCAACTACGGGATGAGGTTGAGCGATTTTCGTTCTATGAACAGTCGTATTACGTTTAATTAATCAGCCGGTAGTTGATCCATGAAAAGTCATGTCGTTGAGACAACTACGGGACGAACTTGCCACTAAATTTTTATTTATTCAAGTTGAGCTTAATTCATATGATGCAACCGCACAAAATGGTTTCATTGAAAAAATAACAAAACTTGAGACACAGAATCGATGGATTTGGAATAGTCGCATCGAGGGTTGCGCGAACAATAAGTTTTGTTTGAAACGATTTATATACATTGTAGCGAGACAGTCTTATATCCTAGCTGGATTTCTGGTGCACTAGAAATCCGCTAGAGGGCAACGAGCGGAGCGCTCTCGCGTAAGCGTTGCATGTCCCGTGAGCTTATAAGACTGCGGAGTTGAATCGTAACTAAATAATCACTCTCAACCATGATTGTTGACGTGATGAGAATATTTATTTTTGAGATTCTAGAAGAAGTAAGACCTCATTCATCGGTATAATTCAAGAAGGCTGATGAAAAATGGTTTTCATACGAAATTATATCAACATGAGCAATCTTCTTATTCATCATAAAATGTTATAAATAATACCATCAAGAATATCAAATAAAATATAAGTGAATGAAAATCAATCAAAAAATTCCAATAATTGTACGCTTTGAATAAGCAATGCAATTTGTTTAATTCAAGCATGATTGTAACAATTGACCAAAATACTTTCGCCAATTACCCGAGCAATGCGATGATACTATTTCAAATATTTATTTAATTTTATTCAAATAATATCTTTAATTCTGCCAAGTGTTTAATATTTTACTCGAAATTGCGGGCGTAGTTGACCCAACGATATCCCTTCAACTACGTGCGGAGGTTACGTCAACTACGCCATTGGTTTCGTCGTATCCAACCTCAAGGCGTAGTTGAGTCAACTACGCCTCCGTTCTCAACACTATGCCTTCTTTTCAGTGTATGCTTTCATGCATTTATAACTTCTACGGGTTATATTCTCGTGAGAGATTCATTCAAGTCCAACTAACCAACGACTCCCATGATCAACTTATTTCTCATCCGGATCACGGTTGATGAGGATCAATCAGTGGAATACAAATTTTTGAGTTTCAAAAGATTCAATTTAGAGGAATATGGGGCAAAGTAGTGGCCTGTTTAACTAAGTTATTTAGAGAGTTTCGTCGGTGAGCACAGGCTCATTCACTTATTTTCAAGTCCCATTCCAATGCCAATTCTCACCCTGCTCTTGCATTAGTCTTAGACAACTACAAGTTTCTCGATGAAGAACAAGGAATTTTTCCTGGATCACTTATTGCACTAGAAATCGGAATTTAGTGAGTGGCCACTTCTCCTATAACGTTCCCCTCAGCATCTTGCCAAGTCTCAAGACTCATACCTTCGGTAAAAACGCCGTAAATATTATATATATTATAATTATTTATTTCCAGTTTTTTGAATGATAAATATTAACTCGTAAACACCGGTAGAATTAATAGAAGTATCCGGCGGCATAGTATTCCACGAAATATTGACACGGTGACCAATGACCGTATGCGATCTCCGGCCAAGTGCGCACGACCGGCCGGATATAAATACGGGCTCGAGTTCAATTACTTCTCGGAGCAACTGCCGGATACATGTCAATTAGGATCCGCGCTGATAAATTCGGCTTACGGCTGTGTTCCAAGAAAAACGAAGGAGGGTATCGCACGTTTTAATAAATCTCCGAGAGCTCATTGCTGGCAATAAGTTGATGAAACTTGTTGTAAATTACTATTTTGTTGTTTTGAAAATGAATGTGTTCAAGTCGAATGAACTTGGTCCGGTCATGACGGAAGCAGCAGTTGACACGGCACTATGTCACGGATCAACGGGTGCCGCATATGAGGGCTGCGCGTTAATTAATCTTATTAATGTAGACGAGCGAGAGAGCGCGCGCGTCTCGTTCCTCTTCCACCGGCTATATTCATCCTTCACAATATGATTATCATGCATTTCTAAATTAATACGATTGAATATATATTTTTTGCAAGCAGAGTTGGTTGATAAAAATTAGAGAACGATCAATCGTTAATTTAAAGAAACAGTAGTACCCTCCTCTATAATTTTGCCAACCGCATTCGTCGTATATTGAAAAGATTGCAGGCTGGGCGCGCCAAGACTTTTGAGACGGGATGTAGAATGAAGGAAGTTTATATGCAAAATGGCCGGACCGAAGAGCAAGGCACAGACCTACTTAATCTCTATTTGCACGACGACGACGACGACGACGACATCTGCGGATAAAGCTCTTTGATACTCCGCCGACGAGAGCAATAGAAACAATTCTGGTCCGCTGCTGGTACGCGCAAAAACGTGTGTGCTAACTGCTCATCTTCGTGCGTGTATCTGCTTTCGAGTACGCTTAGCATATCGATCGAAGAATAAATTATCAAAAGCAGGGACGACGATATATGATGTTAAATAGCGATCTGTTTCCGTTTCAATCGTGCTCGAGATAGAAAAAAGTTTCAACGCTTAAATTTCGTCCGCTCACTCAACTCTCGATTCAACTTGAAATTCGTCATTGAAAATCCTTTTAGATTCGTTGCATTTTTTCTTGATGCTTTTTCATCATTCACTCGCGGCGACAGTATAGTGGCTATTAACCAGCACGGACAGCAGGGAGCAGACTATAACAACGCCGCGGTCTTCGAGTGATCCAGTGCTACCAGAGGGCAATTAAACATTGGATATATTCTTTGAGCGTTTTGATTGAAATTATTTTAAGAAAAGCATACGCATCGCCAATGTATGAGAGAAAAAACAAACAAATGTATCACGCAGCATATATACGCGCGATAAGAAGAAATAGAACAAGATGGCGATGGGGCGACTGAGGGGTGGTAGAAGAGGAAAGAGCAGAAGAAGGGTAAGGAGAAGAAGAAGGAGAAGAAGAATATGAAGGAAAAGAAAAAAAAAATTTTACGATCCTGTAACTGGTTCCTCTCGAGCTCATCGTGAGCAGGGCATCGCGAGATATGAGAGTAGTATTGGTCCGAGAAGCAGACATGCAGGTTGCCTGTTATTGTAGGTAAAGCACCGCGTCTCCGCGCGATGTCGACGCACAGATTCACGGACCACCCAAAAGATCGATCAACATATAAGCGAGAGTACCGCTTCATTGTACGCAATAATGTTAATGGGTTGGAGTATTTATCATCATCGCATACCGGACACCGATGTGCTCCTTCGCGCTAAATCGTTTAGGAATACTTTAGGCATGCATTATTTAAGGGCCGTTCACCGACTCAACACGCATATAGTATGCGATAGAGATGTATAATATGCGAATTTAGCCGCGGCATCGGAAGATGAAAGACAGACGAATACTGGGCTGCGAACGGAACAGGATAGTTATTTCTTTGGATAATCCAGGTTTATCGTAAATTAAGCAGCAACTTGTGTTATTAAAGCTTATTGTTAGCGGTTATACGTGCGGAACTCGATGATATACATAGGTACTTTTTATCAGCTTGAATGCATGCTTATTTATCGCTGCCAATTATATACCGATTGATGATACAGGTATACTACCACTAGCTGTGCCCGCAGGCTTCGCCCGCGGCACATGCATCTATAGAAGACGCATTTCATAATATTGAATTTTTTTGGCTCGCTGATTATGAATCCGCATCCGAAATTGAAGATGGCATGTTCGATATGGGTTGGACCCTACATGCAGGAATCGTTTGGTGAGAACAAAAGTTAGTAATATTAGATTTTCTTGGTCGCTGATTATGAATTCATGATTTTTGAACATTATGGTTAGTTGTTCAAAAATCGAAACTTGGGATTTTTGAGATCCTCTTCTCTCTCGTGGAGAGGTGTCCAGGTTCGTGCACTGACCGGCGGCGAGGTCTTTGCTAGGAGTAGGAGTCACCTTCAGATTTCCCCGTCTTGCCCTTCGAGGAGATAACTCGACTCGGGAAGCAAGAACGACTACTCTCGTCCGGATCATGAGCAACCGGTGCTCTAAGAGCGCTTCTCGTGACGCAATTGGGCTAGGTCTCGCTATTGCGCCACCGTACTTTAATTTTATGAGAAACGTAGTTCCTCTATCGAGGGTATCAGTGCTCCATTATTTGTTTGAGTATAATGTGTGGGTAGGAATAAGGAGGAGAAGGATGCAAAGGTGAGGGAGCTTTATCGGCGTACGGGTGATGCTCCGCTGACGCGAGAGCGCTCAGTCCATCGCCCTCTGTCAGGATTTCTATGAAACCAGAAATCGTGACAGAGGAATCGTTGCTATGGCAATCCTATGGCAACTAATGCCATGGAAACCATTGCTATGGCGACAGAGTGAGTGAGTGCGGTATTTCGCTTATATTTACCTATATACAGATTAGGTATAACCTAGTATGATACCGATGAGCTATATTCGAAATATTGGCCGTTAAAAATTTCTGATATCGGGTCACGCGCAGTTGATATATATGCGGATCGCAAAAAAAAAAAGAAAAAAAAAAACATCTGCTAAGCAAGATTTTTGGTTTAAGAATTGAACGATCTGTATTTGGTTCGGAGGCGGGCTTTGACGACCATGACTCGTTTCGCGCAGTACTCTGTAGTAAGAAAAAATGAAAAAATGAAAAAAAAAAAAAAAAAAAAAAAAAAAATCACGGGTCCAGGCTGGCAAGCGGGCCCGTAGGTATATTAAATTAATATTCGCGGATCGGATAAGAAGTCGTCGGGGCAGCAGCGGACAATGAAGCAACTCAGGTGAGGAAGGCACGTACGTCCTGGGGCGGAGACCGTGCGCGATCGTACACAGGATAGAGAGACCACGGGCGCTGCGCTGGCCCACCCATCGTCTTCTGAACTATATAGGTATTTACGATATATGCACTCCGCTCTCTTGATCTATTAATAAATATAACTATTCCGATCGTTAATTCAAGTAATATTACAAATGAACAGTTTTATTTCGCAAGGGGTCGAGTTTCCTCTATCGCGTACTAGATCGTTACCGCGCGCAAAGAATTCGCCCGATATACACTATATTGCGTGAACGTCCGTAAAATTGTATATTCGCATCGCATTACGAATCCCGGCATTGAAACAATCATACGAGTAATACCACCAATTTCAGTCGTTTAAATAATCAACGAGGGCTGTTTTTTTCTTTCCGCGATTCATTATATTCTTCAATGCGACGAATAGACATCTTATAAATTTAGTGAAGGTGCAGTGCAGTGTCTGCGGCATTTCTCGCGCGTTCCTGCCAACAAAAACAATCTCAGACTTGTATTATGATAATGTTTGGGTTTTCGATAATACGCTTCAGAAGGGAGACTCTTTTAACCGCGGTTAAAGTTTCACCAAATCAAAAAAATCATGATGTCGAGATCAATGAGCAAATCTTTTTTTATCCTTCGACTTTCATAGCCGAAAATGATTGCTGGATAATATTGGTCTCCCGCCGCACCCGATTATCGTGGAAAAGTGCTCAAAGAGGCTATGTTTTCTTTCACGGGATTGAATTTTGAAAAAAAAAAAAATTAATAAATAAAAAAACAGTAGATTATGAGCGTTTTTTTTTTTCCATACATCAATCATTTAAATTTGTTCGGTGATTCTCGAGTCATAAAAAAAAGTTCAACTTATTATGCATGCACGAAAGGACAAGTTGTTTCGCCACTAAAGATTCCCATGTCCGCGACGGTAGTGGTGTCCAGCGGCAAGCGTGTATATATATCTATTAAATTCATGCGCGATGCGTGTGCGGTGATAACAAAAAAGTCCTTATTCAACGATACTTCATATTTCATGCACGAATAACGGTGATTTTTTAAAATTTTTAATGAAAAATCTTTCAAGTCGTTCCGCGTAACGAAAGCTATCTCTCTACTTACTACACTTGTCCTCGTCAGCAATATACTTTTTTTCCAAATGCTTTTCAAGACGTGCTTCTTTATATAATACGGTGTAATGAGTTTCATCAACTTGTGGACCTAGTTTATGATCCATCGGTGTGAAAGAGAGAGAAAGAGAGAGAGAGAGAGAGAGAGAGAGAGAGAGAGAGAGAGAGCATAATGTAGGCATTCTCATCATATGAGGTTGCCACCATCATGCTTATCGCTCTGGATTATTTACAACATAGTATACCGTTGTGATAAAAAAAAACAAAGACGCACGCAACGGCGACGATAGTACCCAAAAGTTCTGTGACCTGGATTTCGCGGCATGCGCGATGTCTACTCTTTCTGCCAGAAATTCGGATCCGCAAAAGAACAATAGAGGAACGACCGAGTTAACATTATATAGTTCTTTAGTATATTTGACATTCCGTTTTGTTTTTTTTTGTTTTTTTTTGTTTTTTTTTTTTATTATTTATTCCATCAATATGCTTAATTTTGTCTCCTATTATTGTAATTTCAAACATTTTTTTTCTTTTTTTTTAACCTCAATAGTATTCATTAGTTTCGAATACATCGATGGCTGCTGTTGTCATCTTGAATTTGGTTCCATTCTTTTTTCACTCAAACATTCAACTATGTTTTTCGCGGAGTTATTTAATTCTGACGTAGATATAGTGATAGAATCTTGGATAGAATCCAAATTTTCCGAGAATGCTTAGAGCTGAAAAAGTCATTTTTGAATTACGTATCGTATAGACATTCAAATTTCTCGCCGACAATTGAAAAATAGAAGTTTCTGCTCGTGCATGCAGCAGCAGCGGCAGTGCGGGAAGAATTAAATTGGCAAAAAGAGTAGCAACGTAATGCGTTCCGGCGTATTTCATCGCTTTCCGCTGTACGCATTCGAATATTACATCTAGTTTAGAGGGTGCATGCAAGATTGCTTACTTCTCTGTGGTAAATATAAGACGCCTAAAAACTCTTACTTCGCAAAGGCTCTACAATCACGAGAAATATATATGTGCCAAAATTATAAACACGCATCACATTTTCTCCATCTTTCGTCTGACAATTGGAATGATCCTGTGATTTTTTAAATCGACATCTAATCGTTCGATATAGATATAGATATTTCTATACGTATAAGAATCATGCAGTTGGCTGAAGAAATTTTGGATGCCTGTCAATGAAACACCACTGAACCGATTCCGACGAATCTGCTGTCACTCAAGAGTCAAGATCATGATTTAAACAGAGTTATAAGTTTTACAAAATTTCTATATCTTGTTTTTTGGGCGAAAAAAATATATAATAAAAAGATAAATTATAAATAATATAAGAAAAGTGAAATGGAGAGAAGGGGAATAGAGCACGTATATGCGGTCCATCGCACTCAAATAGTCCGGTAAGAAAAAGGTGAGTGCGTTGGGTGCAGCGTGCACGAGTCTCGGCGCCCGGTTTCAATAGGGGATGACATCATGTTTCACTTACGCCTGCTCACAGAATACAATTATTTCGCTCGTGTGAAAGGCGGCACTCCTTAGAAAGTCTTCGGAAATAAATGAGCATGAGTAAAATATAAATTTTATCACGACGATCAGTAATCGTCGTTCATACGCGGTGAATCAGTGAAAAATTGAAACGGAAAAAATGGGGAACTCTGCCGCGTTGGTGGTATATTGTCTAGCGTAAGATAAAATATATGTTAACTCTATTTGAATAGAGTTTTTTGATGGACGTTTTTGTTCGTAAAATCCACAACAGGTCTTGGGCATCTCCGTTGTGCTAACATGCGCTACCGCGGTACATCGCGTTTAATTTTATGAACTATATGTGAGATAAGAGTCAATGAGAGAGAGAGAGAGAGAGAGAGAGAGAGAGAGAGAGAGAGAGAGAGAGAATTGGCGTCACTGAGACGGTAGATGACTCAACCTGGAAAATTATTTCTTTTGAAAACATTATAGAAGCGAATCATTCTGACAAGATTGTCGCGAATATTGTCGAGTGGAAAATACGAAACAAAAGAAAAAACTGCTTATGATCGCAGTGATGTTATAGTATAGAGGTGCAAGCGCTATTTGCAGGAGGAGTAGCGTGCTGCATACGCAAGCGTGATGCGAGTTGCGCGGATGTTTTAGTTCCGCGTTCGAGTCTCTTGTAGCCGGCCGGCGGTACACGGGCGGGCCAGAACGCCGGGAATGTTCATTCATCCACAGAGAAATATACCTGCCTGCCTGTATACTATATACAGGGTGTCCCACTCTGCTCTATATTCACAGGTTCTATTATGTCAGGAACCGCAGGCTATAATGATAAATTAGAAAAAAAAACATTTAAAAAAAATAAAAATATTTTTCAAGCGATGCGGTACAGGAAAAAAAAATGGTGCGAGCCGCGCGTTATGATTTCCTCCATCAAGTGCAAGGAGAGTGAATAACGCGGAGGAATAATTTGCTGATGTAGCGCAGTAGTTGGCCGTGCAACGACAGCAGAGCGAGGGTAGCACGCGGCGCGATCTACAGTTTGTTCGTTAAAGACAGCAGAGCGCGCCTTATTCTCCAGCAAGATATAGGAATTATTGAAGAAAATATTATAAAAATACGTCGCGTGCATAATTTGGCGCACCGGGATGATGTAGTATTACCGCATAACGCACGCGCACGTATCAATTCAATTCAAATTGTGTTTTTCTGCTTCCAAAAGCGACGGACTACCGTTTGAATCGCATCTCCCCATTTTTCTCCCGTCACATTTTTCACATACCAGCAGCAATACCAGTGCGTGAAATGCAAGTTTCATATTATTTGCTCGTACACGATTAAATCAAGCGTAGTCGTGCCAAAACTTGAAATCAATCAATTATGCTAAATTTATCACGCCAAGGTATATATATAATCAAAGCTGATTGTAATCTCGTGATTAATTCAAACACCGCCCTATATTTGCAATCACCGGTGCATGTGACCCCGCCGCGCCGTCACAGCGAGCAAGGCGATTGAATAGCCAAACGCAATGCAGCGAGATCACTTTCACCCTCTGACGAGCCTTTTACCGCGCCGCATTCATTTATTTACGATCGTACTCCGTTGCGAGCACGTATCCGAATTATCATCGATTCATTAAATGCTGGGTTATATGTATTTTAATGATAAAACAACAGGCCGTATAGAATAATTGTCTCTCCGCGTTAATGCGCACGCGCGCGCGATTACCAGCATTTTGACGCGTACAAATGTCATTTCTCTGGGGCGTTAGAGCTTATCGCGGCAGCAGTGCTTTTGATTTCTTTTTTTCCCATGCACGACTCCATATACACATAATATAATTAAACCTTGAAATTTACCCGAAAGGTTCTATTAAGAGACGTCAACGCGGTATTTAAAAATGTTCTCTTCTCGAATGTATTTCGTATACAGCATTCTCTGCGGATGCCATATTGACAAATTGCGAATGAGCAGACGCGTAGAATATGAGAAACTCATTTCATTTGTCTCCTGCTTGATCAATATTTCTAATAATACAAATTTTTTTCAACGTTCGCCCTAGGCGCGAAAAGACAGCTTTGTGTTCGGAATAAAGAAATGGTGTTTATATTACCGAATATGTTGACCGCGGTGAGCGGTAAGCAAAAAAAAAAGCCCGCTGTTCGACGGCAATTCGGCGGGATCCATGCACGAGGTAATAATAGGGCTCTAGTTTAAAGGTATACCTGCTACGTTGTGCATGCGAGATGAATTTCTTGTCGATAGCGCATCGGTTAACAACGAATATACCTGTATAAGCCCTATACTATAGGTGTAGCAAATATGACTGTTCGCAATTAGTGATTCTCACAATTAGCCATGTTGTCGAGTTAAGTATTATCACGCGTGACTATGATGCTGATTATATTGTTCGAAAATAATAAACAAACACGGTTGAATACGAAGCGGTGGAAACGAGAATACTGAAATGTTTCACGAGCGAAGGTTCTTGCTGTACCGCGAAGCTTCAACTATGAAAATTACGAGGCTCTCGTTAAATCTCTCTCTCTCTCTCTCTCTCTGCGTGCTTTTGAAAAAGCAGCCACCCGTAGCTGGAAGCTGCTCGATCTCGCTTTTAACACTCCTTCGGGGATCATGTTTACTCTTGCGGTGGCGCAGGGTGGGTGCACGGTGCGGTACGATAGGGGTAATCCTTTGAGAGGCAGAAAAAAAAGAGTGCTGGGTATATCGGTACAATGCGAGTAATCGCATCGTCGAGAACCTTTGACCGCGCGCGCACGTTATACCGCCGAGTTGTCATGGCGATTGGTGTGTTTGAATCTATTAATTCCAGCAGGTATCCTATATGTTACGCGTACTCCGTATACCCGGCCATTGCTTCAGCAGCGTGTGTCACTCTGGGATCTATTCGCTTTGACGAGTCTTTCTGCGGTAGGAGACGTATGCATCATTCTCTTGGAACATGAAGCAACGTACTTTGACGGAATATTGTGCGTGCGCGCCCGTGCGACTGCGCGCGTGACGAGTAGAGAGAGAGAGAGAGAGAGAGAGAGAGAGAGAGAGAGAGAGAGGAATCCCGAGTCCCCAGACGCTGATTCACGCAAGACATAAATCATCAAGCGCGCGCCTACACCGCGCGGACAAAGATCAACGAACCCTCTTCGCTGCTGGATCCTCTGCTTATTCGGATTTCTTGCAACTCCAGCTCTTTCGATTTCGAACTGATTTCCATGTTGCAGCTCGGTTTCAGTGTCACAATCGTCGCACCTAAAGTTGTTAATGGTCGCGTCGTCACGCCCGAGGAGAGAGTAACATCGAACAATCCATTTTGCCTGCGATACGTGATATGCTCGCGTCGTCGCGAGTCGATGTTCGCATTACCTTTATTATTACGTCAGCACACCGCCAATTGATGTACTACTTTACTACCTATGCTCCTCGCTTTCGTCGCGTTGCGATAATCGCGGCAACCGAGAAATCGTATCTCTTCGAATACCACGCGTTCCCAGCACGTCTCTGTTGAATTTAGCCTGTTGATTGAAAATTTATGCTTTTCTAATATTTCCATCCAGTCAAGGTTGTACCCAACACACAGTTGGGAATAGTTTGTGTGGAATTTTGCTGTGGAATTTTAAATGAATAACCAAATCATCGCGAGCAGTCGTCGCAGTTGTACTAGAAACTTGAAAATTGTTAAATTTCCGCGCGCATACGTCTCGAGGAAGCAGACACACACTCTCTGGATACCCTGCTCGGCACAGTTCGCGTCACCGCCAAAATAGCACCTCGAGCAAATAACGGTGGCGGCGGCGGCGGTGGCGGCGGCGGCGGTGGCGGCGGGAATAACAATTTTGCACTGTCTAGCGATGTTTCAAGAATCGCATGGGTCATTGCTCCAAAACTCCCGCCGCGCTCGTACTCAATTGTACACTTTTGGAAATGGAAATTTTTTCTTAATCGATAGTTCGCGGCGAATCTCTCATCATTAGCTACATCATTAGCTATTCCAAGATATTTGAATTAGTTTTTCATTCGCATATTATAATGCACTTGTCGCAGGCTCGAAACCGCAGAATTTATATGCTTCCAATCAGAGATTTATACATTTTTCAAAATTCGTTTGCTCATTTCATGATTATAATTATTATGCTCGATTGTTTACGACGTGCGTGCGCTGGATGAGGAACAAGACGGTGCATGTAAGCGCGCACTAAATATTGTTTGCAGTAAATAAATCAAAACTATATAAGCTGCATGCTTTTACGCTTATGATTTAGTTATATTTGTACGTGGCTTGACTGAAATATATATGGCGTGTTTCGCAATAAAAGCAGTATTTTTCTAGTTGAAGAGACCTTGACCACGTCATGGTCGCCGGCCGTCCGCGGTCAAGACCGTCTGCTGCTGCCCTTTTTTCGCACCGATGCTTTGCACTTTGACGAAACATTCTTGCGAGCGATAAGTTGGCCTTTTCGCGTTCGCAACGGGTATAGGCGAGGTCCACACCACGGCAAGTTCGTGGACGATCGCGTACGTGGGACGACTGCGAGATGCATCCTCACACACACCGCGATAACATCGCATTTTCATTTGCTCCATGTGATATTTCTCATCTCTGCGCTTGGTTTAAAACGAGGAGTTTTTATAAGTATTAAGATGCCTAAAATAATGTACGATATTATTCCAGGAACGAGCCAGTATGGATGCGTGCCATCCGCGTACTGCGGCTCGCCCTTGGCAATTTGCAGTCTCCGCGACTAACCTCCTCCTCTCGACTCGATCCTCGATCCTAGATGCGGTAAAACTAGAAAATATCAACATACATATTTTTGCATATACTATTAATGTTTCCGGTTCTGCGGAACAACAAGTGTGCATGGTGTGCCTTACCGCGAGTGCCCGCTAAACTCGTCCATAGCCATGCGGAGATCGATCTTTAGCATTGTTACACAATGTCGTTGGGTTTAACACAAGAGCGTTCATTCATGAATATAAATACGCAATTTATAGAAACATTGTGTCGTTCAAAAAGCGTTTCTGCGAGCTATCGCATCGTTATGCAAAACGATTTCTCGCAGCTGTGGCCTCTCTCTCTCTCTCTCTCTCTCTCCCCCCCCCCCATGTTGTTATTGCGGCGAACCACATATAGGGGACTATGGGGCAAAACGGACATGTTAACGATTTAAGCCAATTTAATCGATGAGCATATGGTCTTTCAACTATATTTGAGTCCCAAAATTGATTTCCAGTCGTAGTTTCTCGAATTTCGAAAAAAATAATTTTTGGGGCAAAACGGACATTGCCTTTCGGAGTTATAAAAAATGAAAATTTTTTTTTTTTCGAAATTGAGACGTCTGAAGCGACTTTTTCCGAATAGAATACCAACTCGGTAATATAAGAAAAGAAACGCGACCACTTAGAACCCCATTCCTTGGCATGTAAGAAAGAAAAATGAGCCAAAACTTGAAATCGCATTTTGGCCATGTTTTTGAGTCATGCAAAAAATGAACTTTGGCTCCACCGTGCAGGGGTATTATTGATGTTTTAACTGTATTGGAGTTCCATAATCGATTTCCGGTCCTAGTTCCCGGATTTCGTAAAAAAAAATTTTTGGGGCAAAACGGACATTGCCTCTCGGAGGTAGAAAAAATGAAAATTTTTTTTTCCGAAATTAAGACCTTCGAAGCGATTTTTTTCGAATGGAATGCCACCTCGATGATATAAGAAAAGGAATGCGACCACTTGAGCCCCATTCCTTGGATGTAAAACAGAAAAATGAGCCAAATCTTGAGATCGCGTTTGGTCCAAGCTTTTCGATCTTGCAAAAAATGAACTTTGGCTCTACCGTGCTGGGGTATAATTGATGTTTGAACTCTATTGGAGTCCCACAATCGATTTTCGGTCCTAGATCCCCGGTTTTCGTAAAAAAAAATTTTTGGGGCAAAACGGACATTGCCTCTCGGAGGTATAAAAAATCGAAAAAATTACATCTTTCGAAATTGAGACTTTTGAATTGATTTTTTTCGAATGGAATACCACCTCGGTAATATAAGAAAAGGAATGGAACCACTTGGGCCCCATTTCTAGGATGTAAAAAAGAAAAATGAGCCACATTTGAGATCGCGTTTGGTCCAAGCTTTTCGGTCTTGCAAAAAATGAACTTTGGGTCCACCGTACTAAGGTATAATTGATGTTTGAACTGTAATGGAGTCCCATAATCGATTTCCGGTCCTAGTTCCCCGGATTTCGTAAAAAAAAAAAATTTGGGGCAAAACGGACATTGCCTCTCGGAGGTATAAAAAATGAAAAATTTTTTTTTTTTCGAAATTAAGACCTTCGAAGCGATTTTTTTCGAATGGAATGCCACCTCGGTGATATAAGAAAAGGAATGGGACCACTTGAGCCCCATTCCTTGGATGTAAAAAGAAAAAATGAGCCAAATTTGAGATCGCGTTTGGTCCAAGCTTTTCGGTCTTGCAAAAAATGAACTTTGGCTCTATCGTGCTGGGGTATAATTGATGTTTGAACTCTATTGGAGTCCCACAATCGATTTTCGGTCCTAGATCCCCGGATTTCGTAAAAAAAAATTTTTGGGGCAAAACGGACACAGCCTCTCAGTGATAATAAAAATTAAAAAATTACGAATATGTAGATTTTATTTGCTCCAATAAAAAAACCTTTTTCCTTATTTTCTTATCGTCATTATAAATTTGGTTTTCAAATTAGTTAATAATATATATATATATATATATATATATATATATATATATATATATATATATATATATATATATATATATATATATATATATATATATAGGGGATTATGGGGCAAAACGGACATATGGGGCAAAACGGACAGGGTGCCCGTTTTGCCCCGAAAGTCGAAAATCCGGGGCAAAACGGACATTTCAAATTCTGAAATTTCGGAAAATATATATATATATATATATATATATATATATATATATATATATATATTACGTTAAATTTTTGCTATACCACTCGCGCGCACCCCGAACGTCGAATGATTTCTCAAATGAACACACTTTATTGTGTCAATTGTAGCGCCAGAGGTATTACGATTTACATGATTATAAGATGCATTATGCAACCGGCCTATATACACTGAGAAAAAAAATTTGAAATTGTGGCGAACAAATTAAATTTGTTGATTCAACAAAACTTTTGTTGATTCAACGATATTTTTGTCGTGGTGAAAAATTAAGTATTTGAATGAATCAAATTTCGTTTGGGTTAACAAATTTTATTTTGTTCGCCACGATTCGTTGAACCAACAAAAAAATTTGTTGAACCAACAAAAAATTTGTTGAATTTACGAATTCATTTTTCTCAGTGTACCTATAGGAGAATATGGAATAAAATGTTACACAGCGGGTCAAATCTGGAATATTGTAAAATTATAATTCATAAAATTTTTACTTCGCACCTAAATTATGGTGCCATAACCCCGAATTAGTCTGAATTGTTAAATTCTAAGACAATATGGTCAGACACGGACCGCAAGCCTGAAATTTATGAAATTCGTAAATTTTTTATCTCGGACCCAAACTCGCTCTTCTGACCCATGCACGATGAAGATGAGCAAACAATGTTACAACCAATATATTACGCTTAGGAAATCGTCTAATGGTCCGCGAAAATATTAGGATCGGAAATCAATTTCGAGACTTGAATACAGTTAGATTGGAAGACCATAATGTTCTCATATTAAAATCCTTAAATTTTCATTTTTCCCCATACTCTCCCGTTTCACCACTTTCGTTGACGCTTTTTTCCTTATTTCCATTATATTTTATCCCATACTCTAATACCGTTGCGGTTAGCTCGTTTAGTACAATCGTTCAAATAAGTTTCAGCGAATATAATGGAGACGTAGATAGAGAATCAGTTGCACGAGCTTTTTTTCTCTTGCGACGGCCCTTGAGAAAAACAAAAAACAATTTTCCATCGAGGTGAATAAATATGAGTCTTCTTTCATGAATAAGTAAGTGAAAGATACGTTTTTCACTCAATATTGAGATTGATGATTCGAATTGAGTAATGCGCCAGCAAGTTTGATGGAAGAAAATGAATAGTAGGATATAAGTGAGTAGTTTTAACTTATATAATATCAATAATAATATACGTCTGTTTGATTTGATCACCTCTTCGGGCCTCGGGCCTCGATCGCCTCGATCGATCCTACACACTCGCGCCGCGCAATCTCGAGATGAGTAGCGATCTATAATATCAACGTGATTCATGTTAATAAGCGTAGACGACTTTTTACCAGCATTGGTATCTCTCCGGAGATGGATATTTATGGCCCTTGTAATGAAACGTGGGCGTTGACTGCTTCGCACGCTCCGCTCGCGGGCTATTAGGAAATACCGAGTCGAGCGCTGCGCGAGCCGAGTTAGACAACGTCGGTACTATTCAAAATACGACAATACGCGAGTCTATGTAACACGATCCGAATAATTTCACCGCTACGCCGTATCTATTGCCGCGCGTGAGCCTCACACTTGCGATTATTATTTTTATATAATTCGTTGCGTTATCCTCAAACGACACTTTTATCCGCTTGAATTCTATTTTTTTCGCATGTCGTTTTTTGATCGGAGCATTCTATGATACGAGCGATACTCATTGTCAGATTGTAAATTAGTAAAAATTGCATATGCTAATGAAGACGCTACGAAATAATATCGAATCCCCCCCCCCCTCCCTCCCGATTATCCTATTTTTCCTTTTTGTATACCTACTATACACTTATTTTACGAGTCATTGCGGATTACGAAAATATCACAAATACGTATGTCGAACACTCGCGTGTGTTCCACGTCCTACAACTTTTTGAAAGTTTTTTTCACATACGCTGATGCGCGAGCACTCGCGCCTCTACAGATCCAATCTTTATTCCTCTTGCCCCGCCTGCTCCGGAGCGTTTCATATTCGAAAATACCATGATCCGGTGCCTCAAAGCTGAATCCACAAAACTTGGATTTTTTTTCCCCCTTTCAAATATCAAATTCCCTCCGCAGATGTGCTTCTTTTCTCAATGTTCCATTTAATATCGTTGACGCAGAGCGGCGGAGACATCTCTATAACACACCATCCAGCAATAAGCAAGTCGCGATCAAACATAGATTCACCTTTTTCCTTCATTTTTTTCCCTCATGATCGAAATGATAAGAAATATTTTATAATAATAACTGTAGCAATATTACGAAATAATAAATTTTCATTTTTATTTCGGGACTGAAAAATAATGGAAAAATGACCTCTCCTTGCTCGCACAGACGAAACTCGCTAAATTCCTCAAGTGGCCCACTTTGCCCCGTACACTTTTTTTTTTAATTTCTTTTCGATCCGAGAACGACGACTCGCGCGCATCAAATATTCTCATCGAATCGTGTATTACCAAAGACTCGTGGCTCGCGATGCTCCAGCGCCATGTACTCTACCTACTATATTATGACGTGTGACTCTCCGTTGCGCGAATGTCGCGCTAATATATTAGGTACAAAGAGGAGAAAGAAACAAATACGAAATACTCATGCATCTCTAAACTCACATTTGTCAAGTGCCGCCGGTATTAGTATACCGATGGTCTCTGTTTAAGTCTAGCTATTATTTCAAGCTTTCAACTGTAATTACGGTCATAATTATTCTCACTTGTTTGCGCTTGGTATATCAACATATTACGTATAAATTGAAAGGATGCGAGAAGTGCGAGCGACAAGCAGAAAGATCGCCGGTAGCGTTTGCGTACGGTATTTCAATGTGTTCCGATTCTCACGACACGTACATCACTCGCATGCATTGTTCACGAAAATAAAAATATTATTACATTGAACGATTATTATGTATATGAACGGGCGTCCAGGCAAAGGGAACGAAGACGGAAAGAAACGGAAACAGCATTTCACGAAAAATATCAACATTTTATTTAAACTCGGCCCTCTCGACTCGCTTGGTGACAGATCTTTGCGAAGCAGGCCGAGAAGGCAGTCCGAAAACAAACTTTGACAAGAGCGGATCAGAGATTTCGACACGACCCTTGGCGTCCTGACTCGAATTCATTTTCAAAAAAAAAAAGCCAATATCGCGAGTACTTGCGTCGTGATATTACGTACTGCTAGGATCGCCAAAGTATACGGCTAGGATGCTATATAAGCATCCTGCTAGCGGCGGTACAAGTAGTACCACCCCATTGAAATTTCGTTATGTCACGTTTTTTATTGTACGGGCGATCAATCGAAGAGATAGGTATAGTCGCTGCAGCCAGCGAATCCCGAGTAAAAAGATGAAGCGATGGATGAGTTGAGGCGCGAGTTTGCGGGGCTTTCATAGAGACGCGCGCGGTTCGCTGCATGTTAGCGACGATTGGTCCTACTTGTCCTCGCTTGGCAAGAGCACGCGAATGCGATATGTTGCAACAATTATGCCGCAGTCAAGGAGAAAAGTCTTCAAGTCTTGGAGGTACGTACTTTGCGTAAGCTTTCGAGATGATAAAGCTGCTGTTTATTGTACCAGCATGCAAACCACGCAACGTTCATGTAATTAATCAAGATTTTCATGAGGTTCCCCGCCTAGCTTTTTCTCTCTCTCGCGCGCGCGCGCGTATACACATCACGCGTACCTCATGGTTGTTCGATTTGCAGGATGCCTGTGATTCAACGCGTATATTCTTTCCAAAGTAGCTCGACGTTGGGTTCAAAGCCCAACGTCCGATGTGACTTGGGAAAATAAAGATCCAGCAGCAGCAGCAGCCGCCTTTACCGCCGCACACTCGAGATGTTCCACGCACGGACCGACGAATTGAGACGTTAACACGTACATTAGCCGCGAGTAGTGGCATGCAGCCACGAGCATGCAGGCCCCGAGCTCTCTTTTATCGCGTTGGCAAAGAATAGATTACTATGCTAAGATAAGAAGCAGATCCAATTATCCCAATAACTACAAGTTTAAATTGTCCAAGACAAACGACTTTCAATTGTCGCGCAGTAGCAAAACTGAAGAGCGGTACTCGCGCTACCGGTCTTACCAGCAATTTTATCAATTAGAAACTATAATATGTATAGGATATAGTGGACGCCATTGAACGCGTATGCGGACTCGAAGATCATCATCGAAAGACTGCGGCGATATACGCAAAAGTGATACTCGGCAAGTGCGGTGGCGTTAGGAGCAAACAGGGCTGCTGATGGTTCTTGATTAAACGTAATGAGATTTTAACTGTATCAACACGATCCGCTCCGAGTCAATGCTCCGCCCAAGCGCGCAAGCCGTTGAAAAATTCCGTAATAGCCGTTTCGTGGAAATTCTCGGGGAATTTCAGCTTTTTTTTTTAGCCGCTGAAAGCATGCAGTCCGCGCTAAAAAAAAAAAGATTAACTAACCAACAGGCTGCTGTTGGTAATTTCGAATTTATAAGCGTTAGACGAAAATTAACAGTCGCGCTTGATTAAACGTTTCATGAAATATCATTGAGCACAGCGAACAACTTTCGCGCGACTGCTCGCGGAGCGGAGTGACGACGAGCGTTTAAAACGAAGGTATTATACACGGTGGGGGAGTTGTGTCCCGTAGTCGCCCGTACCGCGAACTTGATAGCTGCGCGATGCGCTGCCAGCAACACAAATGGAAAAGTCATTGGGCCCTCCGTTGGCATGGCGCTTCGCATTATTTATACCGGCAGATATAGCAGCCAGCATTGGCCAACCGGATCTTGAATCAAGTTTGAATCCAAAACGACGGACCGATAGAAAATGTGCGTCATCTTTTTCCGCGGGATTTGCGTTTTTTTCAACTGCTCGATTAAAGTTTTTGGAAAATTCGGCTCAACGGTCGTTTCGTCACTTATTTCAAGTATAATTGTATATCACCAATTTTCACATTTTTCACTCAAACCTAAAACTCTATGACGTCATGTACTACCTGCTGCTGGCATATCGCGTATATATCGGTGCTCTGCGCGTTGGCTTTTTCTTTTAATACTTCGAGTCTAGAGCCACATCACAACCGCCCGTTTCTATATATACGTAATAGGATACGTAGCCTGTGATTCTCGTTAACGAACCATGCAAGAATAATCTATCGAATGAAAGCGGTGCTGCTGCTGCTGCTGGGATTGCGGTTACAGAGTTTTAGGATAACACGGGCTAGTATTTTTAAGCAGTTGCTGCGACGTACCGCGTCACATCTTGGATACCCTGACCCATTTTTTGCATACAGTGTTCCGCATTCAAAGTCTTACAGAATAACCAGAGAATAACTCGGTCATGCATCGCGCGCACGCTCCTTCGCATCCATTGATGCGAATTTCCAAGTCAACGTGTATTCTCCCGTAGGCGTTAAGTGCGCGCACCTCCTTGGAAATGTCAAGCTAATCGCATTCACAGAGCGATGCTGGGAATGAGGGCCATGAAAATATGACACGGAAATTTTCGTTACGTCATACACGACGATTAATGAGCAATAAGCAGTTTTCATTTCTTCATAGACGCATGAAATTATTCGTAACTCTTCTATATGTAGGTATATAGCGCTCAAATTGCTTTCGGTTATTCGAATTTCACGCGCGGCATCATTCTCGCTTTATTTTATATTTTAATCAGAGCTTCTTCCTACTTGATTAATTTACTTGGTAATTTTTTAGAGTTCCATATTGATTAATGATGATAATACTGCAGTCACGTCAAATTGAATTAACGCAACAATTGCGGTTTTATCTCAATTTCGAAAACAGCGGGATAACAATTTTTAACAAATTTTTTCAGCTTTCGAATGAGCCTAGTCTCGCTTCGATTTGGGGTGAATCGGAGGTGAATTTACGACCGAGAGTTTGTGAAAAAGTGCGAAACGCGCGCATCACCGTGATGTTGTCGAAACCTCGACGCGTTTGCATCAAACAATTGGTGGTACCTCCGGCGGTGTGTGATGTCGCATCGCATCAAAAAGATTATCCCATTTTGATATGAAAAAAAGTTCTCTGTGTTTTTTGTGCGATGATTCTAGGCCGAGTCATCCTGGCCCGCGTAAAACAAAAATCTTGGAAACTAATTCATCGATTCCGGTCGGATTTCGCAGGACACGATTGCGGTTATCGATCAAGTTTATCGACCGCTTACTTTGCAAGATACCTATATCACTGAAAAATAATAAATTTTTGCTTTTCGGACATATGATAGAATCAGGGTGGTTTTTTTTCCCATTTTCATAACGGGGAATCATCTTTTTGACGCAATATCACCGGAGCTTTATCATGCACCGGATTTTCAACAAGGTCGCGATCATGCGCGTTTCGCACTTAATCCCTAAATCTGTGATATGAATCGTTCAGTTTACGTCATCCGGTCGGGACAAGAGTCCCGTCTGGGCTTCCGTTCGAAAGCTGACAAAACTTGTTTGATATTACCGTCCCGCTGTTTTCGAATCTATTACTACTCTCTTTCGTTTCGCGGGTGCGAACGTGACCGCTGTATATAGGTAGTACCTGTATATTAATTGAAACAACCTCTCTTTATTCGTTTCAAATTTTTTTGTTTATTCGTTTATTCGCGATGCAATGTAATGTCATTTTTCAATTTATTATTTGCGAAATGATGGGAATTTGTGATTTTTTCTTTCGTTTCGTTTTGTTTTATTTTTTTCAAATTCAGGAAAAAAAAATTTGATCGAAATGAGAGAGTAGTCTCGCGTCAGGGGGAAGAATTGAACTTGTTTTTGTCATTGTTCTTTTCGCGAGCCTAAAAATTGGCAGCATTTTATCGTTGCGTGAAATATGAAAATTGCGGAGAAAATACAAAATTTTGATGAACCCGCCCAACGCATCTATATCAATACATATAAAACGAGAGACACGCAAAATCAAATAGACCCGACTCAATTTAGATCGCTAACGATTTAACTCAATGTGCATGGCTTTAACAACAATACACAAAAGTAAAATTGTCGGCAATATTTCATTAAGAAAAGTGTTTTTTGCTCCAAGATAATAACGAAATGGACAATCGAAAAGAGGTTTGATGCGTAGCGCTACGCCATGCACTCGCGTCGTATATTACTCTGTTCGTCTCATAAGAAAATAAATTTTATTTCGATGACTTGGAGCCCTAGCAGCCGTAATTGTTAATCGTCTTCCTAAATAACGTCTGTACGGGAAGCGGAGGCGCGCGGTGCGGTGGCATCAACTCGATTCCGCGCGAGGTGGTTACGTATTATTAAACCGCTTTCGTAGGAACAGCAGTCGAGTCTCATAATCAGAAGCATTCAGCGGTAGAATAAGCAATAAGCACGGCGATATAGACTCACCGCTCTGTTGATTGCCTTTTTTTTTTTTTTTTTTTTTTTTTTTGTCATTTAACATCAAGAGATGACCATCAATCAAATTGCTTGTGCAAACACAATCAAGATGACTCGCGCCGGTACAACTTGTACCTATTTCAACTGCGCTGCGGCGGATAATATATGCTCGAATAATCGTGACGACCCCCGTTATTGTTGCGATCGTTGATATTTCGAGTCTTGCCCGCGTTTTTTTTTATTAATTTATTATAAACCGAGTTTGCGGATTGCGGAGTAGGAATTGTATACTCTCTCGGCTGGCTTGAGTTATCGTTTCATGGGGTTGCGAGCAAAGACGATATAATTGTAAAAACCCGATGAATCTTGCGAGAGTAATCGTCGAGGAGAGAAGAAAAATGTAAAAAATGCGTTTTCGTCAAAGAAAACGCAGCTCTCAAAAATTTTGCAGCGATTTCCAGGGACAGATCACGTGCGAGTTTATAGCAGCAGCAGCAGCAGCAGCAGCCACAAATAAACAAGTCAAGACTTTTTATGAATGTATGCATGCCGCTGTTGCGATTGTGAAAGAGGGAGAGGATGAGCGAGAGCGCGATCATTTTGTCCCGTGGTTCATGTTCGTGAGTCATTAATCTGCACGACGAGTCTGCTTCGAATACATGCATGCCCATGCACAAACGACTATACAATAGCAGATAGGACAATGATCGTATACCGCGTACTCCGCCGTGTTAACGGACTCGAGGATTATATTTCGTCGCGCCCTCATAATATATAGCGAATCGTACCGCGTGCTCGATAATTATGAGTATGCGCTATAATATGAACTTGAGCCCGCGTCGCGTCGACATCTCTAAGATTCATTCAAAATTTTCAACATTGATTCAACAAAATCGATATTCTGCATCTTTGGGAAAAACTCAAAATTTGTGGCGGCGACAAGCAGCACAAAAAGTTGCATAGTGTACAAATGGTGGTATTGAAAAAAATTTGAGCAAATTAATCAGCGAAAGAGTAGAAAGATAGACTTGATTCTTTCTTTAGTAAATGTTTTCGAATTTCAATATACACATATATTATTATACGTTTTTCGTATTATACCATGATCGCGGAATGTTATTTATACTATATCGAGAGCCATCAACGAAGAAGCGAAAGGGCAACTTGCTCGCGAAAGGGAACGTGTTCGGTTTATAAAGAAAAAAAACTTTTAACGATCCTCGGGAGGGTTATTATATCTCGACGAATATCTCATTTCCTAGGTGTCACGAAGTCATGAAAAGCGCAGGAGGAAATAACCTTTCACCCGTTATCGTGAAAAATCGAAATCTCACGTGTGCCGTGCGCGCGAGCGCCTCATCTATAGAACCTGCAGCATTCGCCTTTTGCGAAGACGCGCCTTCGGGACGTCTTGTTCGTAGAAAATTTCAGACTCGCGAGCGTCACGTCGCGCGTACGTCTTTGAATTAACATACTCGTCGCGATCGCTATAACTTTCGCAATTCGCGCGACAACACACGATGATATGCTTCGATGCCAACGTTCCATGTCGAAATGATTAAATAATTACAAACTTTTGTATTTCAATCGAGAGGAAATCGTTGATTGATGCGGAATTTATTCCGGGCTTTGTAAAAATTTAGTAACGAATGTGTGTTATAATATGGAATTTTTTCATTCCTTCTTTTGCATTCAAGTTCAAATATAGATGATGAATCTTCGTGACGCAAAGCGAATAGCTCCGTTGAATTTTTTTACATTTTTATACAGAGTCACAACCAGCAACGAACAGCATGTCTCATCGTGCTAGCAAAATCTTATCGAGAATGTTAAATTTTGTATATATGTACTTATTCCCGGCGAGAATCTAACAACTAGACGCTACATCTTTTATTTTTATTAATTATCATTATATATAGCGAGACAGCGTATATACACAACGAGAATACTGATGTGAGCAATCTCATCGTTGTCACAGAGCAATGATTTGCGCGGGATTCAGCCGCTCTTTCCTCGCTGCACTGCGTATCGCTTATGCGCCGGGGACATTTTTTGTCTTTATTACCGCTCAAATTTTTCATTCAAATCTTACAGCACGCGCGCACACTCAACATTTTTTTATCGTTGATGAATTATTTATGATTTTTATTATTCTTTCGCATTTGTTTTCCGGCAGATTTGGTATATATAAAAAAGAGATGAGAACTTGTGTGCCGCGTGTATCAATTGAAATTATCAAAAAGCCCGGTAGCGGCTCGATATGTCGAGCATGTTAGAAAAATGCTCCCTGCTGCTGCCGCCGCCGCCGCCGCCGCCGCCGCCGCCGCCGCCGCACTCTTCGATACTCCTCAAATTTATGAATATACGGATTTTCATAGCGCAAGCGAGTGCGACAACTTTATCGCCTTGCGACGCGATGATGCGAGCCTCTTTCGATGAAATTAAAGAACAATTTCAACACTCGCCCGAAGATACCGCGCGGTCACGGGTCACGAAAAGCCGGCGTATCAATCTCGAGAGAAGCGACTCTGGGTCAAGATACTCGCGAACAAGATATTTATTTTCGTGGAAACAACGGCGGGGCGAGAGCTCGTATATAATAAATATATAAATATCGTTCGACCTGAAAAAATTCAATTGCCCTTGCGCGACATCTATGTTGGTGTATTACAGTAAAAAAAATTGCTTTTCACAATTTTCAAAATAAATCATTATCGCCCCCGCCGCGTTCACCGTGTTTCATCGCGGCAACGCTTCGATGTAGAGCCATTTTTATATTAAAAGAAAAAAAAAAAAAAAAAAAAAAAAGAAATATTGTTGGTGAGATAGTAGAATTATATCCGGTTTATCTTAAATTTCGCGCCAAAATATAACATAAACATGGAAACAGTAGATTCGATATGAAAAGATAGTGAACGACGAGAAGGAGCATTTTATCCCAGACATAATTTGGTTTTATTGGTGGGAATAATATTAGTAGTAATGGTGATTACGCGGAGCACGCATTATATAATTTGTACAGAGAATTTTTTTTTCTCAATAGCGATGGTTATGAGGTTAAAAAAAAAGTTGTCAAGATCGCGGAAGTGAAAGCTGACAGAATCCATGGGGTATTTTTCATTTATGACTTTGGGTCATGAGGAGTCGTATATGAGATCGAGACTTTTTTCTAACCCGATTGAAGATAAAAAAAACAGCTGTATTAGTGTGAACAGTTGCAAAATTGGAGTGGCACACGTTTCCGTTGTTTCCATCGCATCATTGAAGAAAGTTGGTGAATGATTTTTCTTATCGGATGAAAATACTCGAAAACGTCGTATCCGTGCGAAAATGAAGTTTTTATGGATTCAATATGACTTTTTGTTGAGTCTACAATTAGTTTTTAGCGATCCAGAACTATTATTTGGAAGGAGGCGTAGATGCACTTGATCCGAATATTGCCGCATCGATCGAAGGATTACATTGCATTTTCAAGGGTGTCAACACACCGCGTTTTTAGTTCTTGTGACCTTTTCATCTGCTATATCACCAATTACGCAACATTCGATCTTTGAACATTCATCAGGTTAATAGTTGTTTATCATAAACAACGCGAGATGGACCATTTTTAGAGATCGATCTGCCAATAGATCCAACTTTCCATCAAACAAGACTCGAGAGAATCGTTGCTCTTCGTATTATTGAAATTGAAAGAAAACAAAACTTTTTCGCGTACGCGGGAGCGTGCGGCTCGAGTTATCTTACGAACGCTTGGATTTTTTTTCCATCAAAGTACCAAACTAAAGAGGCGGGGAGTTATCAAGTCCTCCAAAGACGTGAGAGAAAGCGAAAAGTGGTTATCGGTACAGATAGTTTGGAAACTCTCCGCGGTAACCTGGAAATTCAAACAGGAGCTTGGTTATTTTTTTGGCATTCGTACGTAAGACGAAGCGTGCGTAAGAAAAATGAATAACACGTTGGAGCGATAGCCCGATAAACTCGCGTATACTGCCGTCTACATATATACATATATATATATATATACAGGGTGTAGAATAAAAAAGAAAACGTTTCGTACCAGCAATGAGTTTTTTCAAGAGTATATATATACAAATTGGCTCTGTGTTTGACCGCGTAACATAAGGAGATTCCCGCGCGCGATGAGTGTCTCCTCATATCACTCATTTTGACATATAACTCGGGCACATTTTGGATAAAAATGGTTTTTATCCGGTGTTACAGCAGCATCACCCTGTATATCCCGGGAAGATCCCACGCGGCTGTGGGTGTATAGAGCACGAGGTAGCGTCGAATAGCAATCTCACTCCCTCTCTTCCTCGAACCGCATTGCCAAGGTCATCATGGCTTGTGCAGCAGCAAGCTGCTTGATCGCGAGAGTCTCTCTAACTATATCCTCCATAAAACTCAACAACCACATTGCGCCGTTGTACTAACTTACACGCGGCCAATTTTTTTTTTTTTTTTTTTTTTTTTTTTTTTTTAACCAGCATGCCAACAGAGTTTCTATGTCTATGTATCGTGTCGTCAAACCCATCGCAGACCTATCGGGGTGCGACGTTGTTGGAAAGATGAAAAGATTTGATATTTCCGACTCACCGTATTGTCGATATCGGCCTGCATCTCGGAAATACGTTGCCGGCCGATCTTAGCAACATCTTCATCCTTCTCAGCATTGTCCTCGTACTCCTCGTCGTATGTCTGTTCAACGCTCTTTATCCTGCCCGTTAAGTTTGCTTCCCAGTTGGAATAAACTCGTCTCCTCTCACTCTCTTTCCGAGCTTTCGAGCTATCGAGGTCACCGATCGCGTTATAATTCTTTTTAGCATCCTTCACACCGCTCGTATGAACTCTAGTGTCGTCTAAATGCCATCTATTGGAGGAAAAACCAATCGATTTGCCTTTGTAAAAAGCGTCCTTTTCACCTCTTGTGGCATTCCTCGCATCAAAGATGTTTCCATAAGCGTCGCGTTTCAAATATTTTTCAATACCGATATTTCTATAATCACGACGAATCGTTGGTTTCGTTGTAACCGGATCTCCAGAAGTAAGTCTCTTTATTATGTCATCGAAAGTTTTGTAAGGTGGCTCGTTATTGATTTTGTAATAATTTGTTGTATTAAAAGAGTTCTCTTCGTCCTCAGCCTCGTTCAAAACTTTCTTCTCCTCCTCCTCTTCCTCTTCCTTCGTCTTTTCATTCATGAGGCCGCCATCATCGTAATCGATTACATCGTCCTCATCATCAATATCAATATCATCATCATCATCCTCATCATCATCATCATCATCATCATCATCATCATCATCGTCATCATCATCCTCATCATCATCATCATCATCATCATCATCATCGTCATCATCACCATTATCAGCACCATCATAATAATTATCACCAGCAACGTCACCGTCATCATTACCATCAACAACAGCAGTAGCAACAGCGGTAGCATCATCTTCGATATCATCATCGGCATTAAAATCGTCGTGGTCATCGTCGTCGTCGTCGTCGTCGTCGTCGTTGTCATCGTCGTCGTCTTTACGATTATTGTACAACTTGTTTCGTTTTACAGCATTGTTCATGGTTACATCCTCGTAATGATGATAATCAAGATTGTCAGCCTGAACCTCCTTTTTTGGCATCAGGACGTCACCGTTCCCATGATTGATCGCGTCATTTTTAAACCTTTTGCTGCCTCGTATGATTGTTGCTTTGTTCGCTGTTACAAAGCCTTCCACCACAGAGCTCCACGAATCGTTGTGCGCTGGTACTCTAATCGGACGTTTGCCAGTGCGCTGAGACGAGCTTGGCTTCATTCTTCGATCGGTCCACGCGTCATTTTCTATTCTTCGCACCAATGACGTCGATGAGTCGATAACCGCAGAAGAGGCAAGAGTTTCACCCGCGCTTCGTCCAAGTTTTCGTAGATCTGGACGAGCTCGATGCCGATTTCGCCAATCGATCGGGTCTATTTTATCAGAGGGGCGACGATAGCCCTGTCGTTTATCATCGAGATCCCCATCGAAACGCCATTTTCTGACGCCATCTTCTCTGTCGTAATCTGTCGTAAGTGTTTGCTGTTCGAACGTATTTAAGCGGCCTCTCGAATCATTGATCGGGCTGCTCCTCAAATGATAACCGTATCCGTTGTTGTTCAGTCTGTTCCTCTCATTATGATGCGTTCCTTCGCGTCCCGGACGATGCCCGTGAGTGTTGGCAGTTGCAGCGACTGCTTCATCACGATGGGAACGACGGCTCATCGGGTCTTCCTCGCTCGTCCGAGCGATTCTTTCACCACCGTAAGAACCTACTGCTGCCGTTTGATGGCGTTTCGAAGGAAAACGGGATTGCTCAACCCTGAAACGTTGCCTCCTCGAGCCACCGTAGTTAGTCGGACGATTTTGCGTCCTATGCTCAATCTCGTAATCTTCGTCTTCCTCGTCCTCGTTCTTCCGTTGATCCGTTACAAATGCATCCTCGTAATCAGCATCGTCGTATGGCCAGATCGAACTTGGTCCCATTACTCGGGAATCTTGGTTACGTCGACCGGTCATGACCAATGCAGAATCATGTCTGTGTCTTAAACGGTGTCGGGAATTTTTACTTATAATCGCTTCGTTTTGATGACGATAATGATGACGATTATGGAGATGATGATGATGATGATGATGATGATGATGATGATAATAATGATGATATCTCGATCCCTCAGCTATTTCTAACAATGACGGTATAACTAGCAGAGTGACCAATACCGAACAACTGAATTTTACGCTATGGGGGATCTTCATTTCGTACGTCACCAGCATCGACAATGCTGCTCCCCCTAAGTTTTTTGCCGAAATTTCAATTGCCAATCGGATTACATTATTTCAGATTCTTAGCGGCAACGGCGTCGCGAACGATCAATCTTTCCCTATCGTATCGTAATGACCGATGGTCTTGAAACTTTTCGATCAATCGAGAAGCGGCCAATCTGCTTCAGAAAAACATGGCAATGAAATTTTTCATTTAGAAAAAATATTTTTTCACCATCATGTTATCAATGAACGAAACATGATCATCTTGGTTGTTCATTGCCTCGATAATAACGCGCGTTGCGACGACGCTCATTATTAAGCGACACTTTTGATATTCGCCCGCGCACAAATTCATACGATGCGGTTAAAACATCAATTGATTGATGTGCGTCGTTTCATTTTTATTCTTTTCTTTCTTCAACCAGTCTTGTTATTTTCCTTTGCTCAGACTCTTTTTATTCACTTAATCCTTGACACAATTGGTGGACACCACGTGGATTTCACAACTTAATATATATGAGTTTGAGGCGGTTTTGGACGTTCGACGCAAGTATTTGCGGCCCATTGAAAAGGAAAGATCATAGCGAGCATGGCGCTTTTGTATTCATTTCTTTTCAACCCGTCATAATGATAATGAATGTTTATTAGTAAAAATCGAAATGCGAAAAACAATTGGAGAAGCGGAAGCCTCGAGTGACATTATACAATGGAGCGGGAATTAGTCATAAAGAAATATTTTTGTCAGTTGCTTGCGAATAATCGATCACAACGTTCATTTTGAAATGAAAAAATCAAGCAATCGTCATAGAGAATCAATGATGTTTTTCATTATGACCATTTGTCTTCTCTTCCCCCCCCCCGGCTCAAATTACGGAAAGTCGATTTTTTAAAAAAAGGACTACGCATAAATTCGAAAAGCGGCAGAAATTGTGCGAGTCCCGGCACTGTTTTTTGCTGATCGACTCGTTCGAGCGTGGCTGAACCTGATAGCGACGCGGACCGAATGTCGCGAGCGACTGAGCCTTTCCCGTCTGGGAAGAGAACGCGAAATGCACGGCGCATGCGTGCATTTGAGACGGAACTCTTCCCACCTCTCTCCCACCACCGCTGCTTCGCCGCCAAACTCGATGACCGATGTCAGCAACTCCGCATGCGATGCATCTATCATTTCTCACCGCTCTTTCACTGAATATCTATACAAGTTATTTTTTTTTTTTTTTAGTCCATATATTTCAGCATTCGTAACACTCAACTTGAATTTCTTGGTCTCTAATTTCAGAATGTACGCCCGCGTTATCCAATAAGCTGCGTATAAAAGGTTGAGACGAGTACGTTAACTCCCTCCGGAACTCGTAGTTCCGGCTTACGAAAAACTAATTCTAGGTCACAAAAAGTCATTGAATAAATATAAAGGATTGAAAATCATGAATAGTCGCAAAAACATAAAAATCAATTAGTATAGGAAATCTCCTAATAGCATAGTCCTAAAAATGAGTTGAGATTTCACAAAAAGTCGCATTGAAAACATGAAAAGCACTAATAAATGAAATACTTGAAAAAATGTAGAAACAAAAAAAAAACTAAAGCGGGTTCGTGTCTTCGCGAAGTAGGTATGAATTATATGAAGTAATGAGCTAAAAAATTCCAGTCGAAATTTTGTTTATCGCTTGAGTTTTTTTTGTTTATGATTAGGAGGTCTGTTTATTCGTTCACGTTTGTTTAATTATTTATGATTTTATAGTTTTTATTCGTATCATTACTGATTCAATTATTATGTTTTTGTGAGTTTGACTTTATTTGTCAATTTCATGTGAGATTGAGTTGCTCATTTGAGACTATTTTGATTGTGGGGAAGAATTTTTTTAATTCACCGCGGGATCTTGGAAGGATCTGGTTTCTTTTAAGGAGATATTTATATAGACACAAATTATTACAGAATTTTTGTTTTTTTTTTCTATACAAAAGATTTTTTCGTGGGGAGAATTTATTACAAGAGACGATTTGTGAGAGGCTTGGATACGTTTTCAAGTATTTTCAATCGATATGAAAAACGGTTCCTGCACTTCTAACCCGCCGAAATGTCGAACACGAATGTCGAATTTAACTCATGAATCACGAATGAAAAATAATCATAGATTCTGCCAGATTTACGTCCCATCATTTTTACAATTTAATTTTCAACCTCACAACTGTCACTAATGATTTTTAAAAATTTCTACCTCACGACTCAATAACCACAAATTACATTGTAAAAAATATCCATCAACTTCCACTCCCGTGATCTCTGTAACTTTATTCGATCAACTCCACAACTATCATGCACTATTAATCCACGATTGCGATATTTATTACCTTTTCCAATCAACAGCTGTCACTGTATTGTAGAAAAGTCGGTTGTCACATAAATCATTATGAAACATAGTCCAACATAAATCTGCAGCAGATTGTTTCTATAGTTACAAGTAGTAGCGTCACTAGACAGGAAAACTGAGAAACGTAAAACAATGTGAGCAGCAGAAAATGCCAGCTCTTTTCAATGCAACGAGTCGCTGCCGCGTCTCTTGATATCTACATAATCAACAATATGCGTGAGGCTACAGTGCTCTAAATAGTCCCGATCGAGGGGAGAAAAAAAAATCAGAAAAAATATGAGAGTCCGCGGTAGCATTGAAAAGGTTGTAATTAATGAAAAAATATCGCCGAAATACTTTGCGGTAGCGACTCGTTTTTGAAATTATATAGTAAGATACTTGAACGTACTTGTCTCGGCCTCTGCTACCGCTGATCCAGATAATATATAGTATCGCCGGATAACACAATCCCTTTCGATCGGGGACACACCTGCATGTTTCTCGAAATGATCATTATCGTTGTCGCGCGCCGGGTAAAGAAGACGCGTATAAAAGTTTGACAGTTAATGAAGCAGATTGTTCGGACCTGAGGTCGCATTTTTCTCTGCCTCTCTATGCCGCGATCGGTCAACGTTGTCGCTGCTCCTCGTTCAATCTCACGTCTCACCGGACGAATCTCTTAATTATTTATTCGAAATTCTCTTCGAGTTGTACGGATCGCGAGTCGATTCACTCATTTCCTCTTGCAACGCGCGCAGACAAACATTTATCTGCGTCGCACACGACAACAATGACGCCCAAAAATCCATACGGAGCGTTTCTATACCGAATCCCCAAGTAGAAAACTGGCGCATTTGAACGCACGACGTCGGACTCCGAAAACTGGTTTACCCCGCGAAGCGGTGTTCCTGTTGTTTTGTCCTTTCGAGCAGTTTTTTGTGTTCATTGCTCATCGTTTTGGAGATGATTTTGGATCAATGGATCTGCAGCAGCATGAACTGAGAAAAATGAGGCCAAAAGCTAGTTTTATCAATCGCCGGTCGAACAAATTCTCAAAAGTCTTGAGGTGATTATTCTTATTCATTTTGTTCAATGCACCGCGCGCATGAAATATTTGAATGTTCATCATCTCTGAAATGAAATTCAATAGGTGCTGGTAAAAATCGAAATGGAAACTGCTTTTCAAGGCCAAGTCAATGCGAGAGTAAAAAAAAGGCTCCGCAGCTGTAGCCTCCTTTTTCATTGGTCGACGAGCAATCTCATATTTCTTTAATCGCGTCGGATGGTCGGTTCGTAGTCGACATGCGGATGAAAAGGACATTGTCGCTGTCACGAACGACTGTCAGAGAGCTACCGCAAATAATCCTATATTGGAAGCGTTGGCGTCATCTCACTCTCTTCGATCATTCTATATAAATGAGTTTTTCATGAATTAGTCTCGTCTTTCGATATTGAACGTATAGCGAAGCACGTATTTTCGCAGTAAATCGTGACTATTGTCAAGCTTTCACAGTCATCTTCCCTCTCCTTCTTCTGCCATACATTCAGTTGCATCCTGGGACGCAGCAAAGTACAAACCACTGACACGGCGGTGCCTTATTCCCAATTCTTACTCGCGAAACAGCAGTTCGAAATTGAACTAGAGAATCTGTCAGTCCCCAGATGAACAATAAATTCGCCACGATTACGATTTCCGTGACGCTAACAGAGGAACGCGGGCCAAAGTGGAAAGCATGAGCGATTGACCTAGAGATATGGAAGGAGCTGACGTCCTTAAAAGAACGTCCGATGCCCATGTAAATCTGTGACGAAAGTAATAGCGTATGAGGTTTCAGGTTTAGTTAGCGATCATAGAGCTTTTATTCTTTGCATTTTTCATCATATTACTCTATAATAATTATCACGAACTAACGAAAATAGAACCTACGTGGGATTCCGGAAGTTAACGTCATTCTCCTTGGAGTGAATCAAAATACTTCCGAATGTGGGTCGATAATGAACGCGATGCATAGATACCACATCGCCATTATGTTATTATATTTTGCATTTCAAGTTTTCAGTGGAAAAAAAGGCTGGAGCCTTTGTTGGCATTCCAAAAATGCACGCAAATGCATATGCGTGATTTGCTGTAGATGTTCGCAGTGTAATATACATCACTACATGTATTCTGGTTTACGCCCGAAAAGTGTAAACCCAAAATTCAAAATTTCCACTGAAATTAGTTTTTCAATTATTTTATTAAAACTGAAAGTAATGGAAACGTACTTACACGAAAGTATAAGCGGGTTAGTGAGGGTGGGTGTTTCTTTGGCATTCAAAAAAATGCCATTACTGATGCTGAAACGTTGCTAGACAATTTTCTTCATTAACATTATGAAGAACAAAGGAAAGCAATAAAAATCTTTCCAAGCATTACTAGGAAACGAACGATATAGGAAAATGTGAAAATAGAAAAATTGGTTTACTTGCTATAACAAGAGAGAGTCTATCGATTTGCGAACTCATGGGAAATCTGAAGTGTTATGAAATTATATTCAACCTTGGAAAAGTTATGCAATGCTTTAAAAAATGGCCATTAAACCTGGTTTTTTACGAGGTACGTCATTCTAAACCTCATTGTTCTCGGACCGTTTTGCAATTTTTCAAAGTAGTATTTTTTCCTAAAAAGTGTCTTTGTCGTTATCGTGTTTGGGTTTGTTTGGGTATGTTTGGGTTTGGGTTTGTTTGGTGTTTTGTTTGGGTTTGGGTTTGTTTGGGTTTGTTTGGGTTTGTTTGTTTGGGTTTGTTTGTTTGGGTTTGTTTGGGTTTGGGTTTGTTTGGGTTTGTTTGTTTGGGTTTGTTTGTTTGGGTTTGTTTGTTCGGGTTTGTTTGTTTGGGTTTGTTTGGGTTTGTTTGGGTTTGGGTTTGTTTGTTTGGGTTTGTTTGGGTTTGTTTGGGTTTTTGGTTTGTTTGGGTTTGTTTGGGTTTGTTTGGGTTTGTTTGGGTTTGTTTGGGTTTGTTTGGGTTTGTTTGGGTTTGTTTGTTTGGGTTTGGGTTTGGGTTTGTTTGGGTTTGTTTGGGTTTGTTTGGGTTTGTTTGGGTTTGTTTGGGTTTGTTTGGGTTTGTTTGGGTTTGTTTGGGTTTTTTGGGTTTGTTTGGGTTTGTTTGGGTTTGTTTGGGTTTGTTTGTTTGGGTTTGTTTGGGTTTGTTTGGGTTTGTTTGGGTTTGTTTGGGTTTGTTTGGGTTTGTTTGGGTTTGTTTGGGTTTGTTTGGGTTTGTTTGGGTTTGTTTGGGTTTGTTTGGGTTTGTTTGGGTTTGGGTTTGTTTGTTTGGGTTTGTTTGGGTTTGTTTGGGTTTGTTTGGGTTTGTTTGGGTTTGTTTGGGTTTGGGTTTGTTTGGGTTTGTTTGGGTTTGTTTGGGTTTGTTTGGGTTTGTTTGGGTTTGTTTGGGTTTGTTTGGGTTTGTTTGGGTTTGTTTGGGTTTGTTTGGGTTTGTTTGGGTTTGTTTGGGTTTGTTTGGGTTTGTTTGGGTTTGTTTGGGTTTGTTTGGGTTTGTTTGGGTTTGTTTGGGTTTGTTTGGGTTTGTTTGGGTTTGTTTGGGTTTGTTTGTTTGGGTTTGTTTGGGTTTGTTTGGGTTTGTTTGGGTTTGTTTGGTTTGTTTGGGTTTGTTTGGGTTTGTTTGGTTTTTGTTTGTTTGGGTTTGTTTGGGTTTGTTTGGGTTTGTTTGGGTTTGTTTGGGTTTGTTTGGGTTTGTTTGGGTTTGTTTGGGTTTGTTTGGGTTTGTTTGGGTTTGTTTGGGTTTGTTTGTTTGGGTTTGTTTGGGTTTGTTTGGGTTTGTTTGGGTTTGTTTGGGTTTGTTTGGGTTTGTTTGGGTTTGTTTGGGTTTGTTTGGGTTTGTTTGGGTTTGTTTGGGTTTGTTTGGGTTTGTTTGGGTTTGTTTGGGTTTGTTTGGGTTTGTTTGGGTTTGTTTGGGTTTGTTTGGGTTTGTTTGGGTTTGTTTGGGTTTGTTTGTTTGGGTTTGTTTGGGTTTGTTTGGGTTTGTTTGGGTTTGTTTGTTTGGGTTTGTTTGGGTTTGTTTGGTTTGTTTGTTTGGGTTTGTTTGGGTTTGTTTGGGTTTGTTTGGGTTTGTTTGGGTTTGTTTGGGTTTGTTTGGGTTTGTTTTTGGGTTTGTTTGGGTTTGTTTGGGTTTGTTTGGGTTTGTTTGGGTTTGTTTGGGTTTGTTTGGGTTTGTTTGGGTTTGTTTGGGTTTGTTTGGGTTTGTTTGGGTTTGTTTGGGTTTGTTTGGGTTTGTTTGGGTTTGTTTGGGGTTTGGGTTTGTTTGGGTTTGTTTGGGTTTGTTTGGGTTTGTTTGGGTTTGTTTGGGTTTGTTTGGGTTTGTTTGGGTTGTTTGTTTGGCTTGTTTGTTTGTTTGGGTTTGTTTGGGTTTGTTTGGGTTTGTTTGGGTTTGTTTGGGTTTGTTTGGGTTTGTTTGGGTTTGTTTGGGTTTGTTTGGGTTTGTTTGGGTTTGTTTGGGTTTGTTTGGGTTTGTTTGGGTTTGTTTGGGCTTGTTTGGGTTTGTTTGGGTTTGTTTGGGTTTGTTTGGGTTTGTTTGGGTTTGTTTGGGTTTGTTTGGGTTTGTTTGGGTTTGTTTGGGTTTGTTTGGGTTTGTTTGGGTTTGTTTGGGTTTGTTTGGGTTTGTTTGGGTTTGTTTGGGTTTGTTTGGTTTGTTTGTTTGGGTTTGTTTGTTTGGGTTTGTTTGGGTTTGTTTGGGTTTGTTTGGGTTTGTTTGGGTTTGTTTGGGTTTGTTTGGGTTTGTTTGGGTTTGTTTGGGTTTGTTTGGGTTTGTTTGGGTTTGTTTGGGTTTGTTTGGGTTTGTTTGGGTTTGTTTGGGTTTGTTTGGGTTTGTTTGGGTTTGTTTGGGTTTGTTTGGGTTTGTTTGGGTTTGTTTGGGTTTGTTTGGGTTTGTTTGGGTTTGTTTGTTTGGGTTTGTTTGGGTTTGTTTGGGTTTGTTTGGGTTTGTTTGGGTTTGTTTGGGTTTGTTTGGGTTTGTTTGGGTTTGTTTGGGTTTGTTTGGGTTTGTTTGGGTTTGTTTGGGTTTGTTTGGGTTTGTTTGGGTTTGTTTGGGTTTGTTTGTTTGGGTTTGTTTGGGTTTGTTTGGGTTTGTTTGGGTTTGTTTGGGTTTGTTTGGGTTTGTTTGGGTTTGTTTGGGTTTGTTTGGGTTTGTTTGGGTTTGTTTGGGTTTGTTTGGGTTTGTTTGGGCTTGTTTGGGTTTGTTTGGGTTTGTTTGGGTTTGTTTGGGTTTGTTTGGGTTTGTTTGGGTTTGTTTGGGTTTGGGTTTGTTTGGGTTTGTTTGGGTTTGTTTGGGTTTGTTTGGGTTTGTTTGGGTTTGTTTGGGTTTGTTTGGGTTTGTTTGGGTTTGTTTGGGTTTGTTTGGGTTTGTTTGGGTTTGTTTGGGTTTGTTTGGGTTTGTTTGGGTTTGTTTGGGTTTGTTTGGGTTTGTTTGGGTTTGTTTGGGTTTGTTTGGGTTTGTTTGTTTGGGTTTGTTTGGGTTTGTTTGGGTTTGTTTGGGTTTGTTTGGGTTTGTTTGGGTTTGTTTGGGTTTGTTTGGGTTTGTTTGGGTTTGTTTGGGTTTGTTTGGGTTTGTTTGGGTTTGTTTGGGTTTGTTTGGGTTTGTTTGGGTTTGTTTGGGTTTGTTTGTTTGGGTTTTTGTTTGGGTTTGGGTTTGTTTGGGTTTGTTTGGGTTTGTTTGGGTTTGTTTGGGTTTGTTTGGGTTTGTTTGGGTTTGTTTGGGTTTGTTTGGGTTTGTTTGGGTTTGTTTGGGTTTGTTTGGGTTTGTTTGGGTTTGTTTGGGTTTGTTTGGGTTTGTTTGGGTTTGTTTGGGTTTGTTTGGGTTTGTTTGGGTTTGTTTGGGTTTGTTTGGGTTTGTTTGGGTTTGTTTGGGTTTGTTTGGGTTTGTTTGGGTTTGTTTGGGTTTGTTTGGGTTTGTTTGGGTTTGTTTGGGTTTGTTTGGGTTTGTTTGGGTTTGTTTGGGTTTGTTTGGGTTTGTTTGGGTTTGTTTGGGTTTGTTTGGGTTTGTTTGGGTTTGTTTGGGTTTGTTTGGGTTTGTTTGTTTGGGTTTGTTTGGGTTTGTTTGGGTTTGTTTGGGTTTGTTTGGGTTTGTTTGGGTTTGTTTGGGTTTGTTTGGGTTTGTTTGGGTTTGTTTGGGTTTGTTTGGGTTTGTTTGGGTTTGTTTGGGTTTGTTTGGGTTTGTTTGGGCTTTTGGGTTTGTTTGGGTTTGTTTGGGTTTGTTTGGGTTTGTTTGGGTTTGTTTGGGTTTGTTTGGGTTTGTTTGGGTTTGTTTGGGTTTGTTTGGGTTTGTTTGGGTTTGTTTGGGTTTGTTTGGGTTTGTTTGGGTTTGTTTGGGTTTGTTTGGGTTTGTTTGGGTTTGTTTGGGTTTGTTTGGGTTTGTTTGGGTTTGTTTGGGTTTGTTTGGGTTTGTTTGGGTTTGTTTGGGTTTGTTTGGGTTTGTTTGGGTTTGTTTGGGTTTGTTTGGGTTTGTTTGGGTTTGTTTGGGTTTGTTTGGGTTTGTTTGGGTTTGTTTGGGTTTGTTTGGGTTTGTTTGGGTTTGTTTTGGGTTTGTTTGGGTTTGTTTGGGTTTGTTTGGGTTTGTTTGTTTGGGTTTGTTTGTTTGGGTTTGTTTGGGTTTGTTTGGGTTTGTTTGGGTTTGTTTGTTTGGGTTTGTTTGGGTTTGTTTGGGTTTGTTTGGGTTTGTTTGGGTTTGTTTGGGTTTGTTTGGGTTTGTTTGGGTTTGTTTGGGTTTGTTTGGGTTTGTTTGGGTTTGTTTGGGTTTGTTTGGGTTTGTTTGGGTTTGTTTGGGTTTGTTTGGGTTTGTTTGGGTTTGTTTGGGTTTGTTTGGGTTTGTTTGGGTTTGTTTGGGTTTGTTTGGGTTTGTTTGGGTTTGTTTGGGTTTGTTTGGGTTTGTTTGGGTTTGTTTGGGTTTGTTTGGGTTTGTTTGGGTTTGTTTGGGTTTGTTTGGGTTTGTTTGGGTTTGTTTGGGTTTGTTTGGGTTTGTTTGGGTTTGTTTGGGTTTGTTTGGGTTTGTTTGGGTTTGTTTGGGTTTGTTTTTGGTTTGTTTGGGTTTGTTTGGGTTTGTTTGGGTTTGTTTGTTTGGGTTTGTTTGGGTTTGTTTGGGTTTGTTTGGGTTTGTTTGGGTTTGTTTGGGTTTGTTTGGGTTTGTTTGGGTTTGTTTGGGTTTGTTTGGGTTTGTTTGGGTTTGTTTGGGTTTGTTTGGGTTTGTTTGGGTTTGTTTGGGTTTGTTTGGGTTTGTTTGGGTTTGTTTGGGTTTGTTTGGGTTTGTTTGGGTTTGTTTGGGTTTGTTTGGGTTTGTTTGGGTTTGTTTGGGTTTGTTTGGGTTTGTTTGGGTTTGTTTGGGTTTGTTTGGGTTTGTTTGGGTTTGTTTGGGTTTGTTTGGGTTTGTTTGGGTTTGTTTGGGTTTGTTTGGGTTTGTTTGGGTTTGTTTGGGTTTGTTTGGGTTTGTTTGGGTTTGTTTGGGTTTGTTTGGGTTTGTTTGGGTTTGTTTGGGTTTGTTTGGGTTTGTTTGGGTTTGTTTGGGTTTGTTTGGGTTTGTTTGGGTTTGTTTGGGTTTGTTTGGGTTTGTTTGGGTTTGTTTGGGTTTGTTTGGGTTTGTTTGGGTTTGTTTGGGTTTGTTTGGGTTTGTTTGGGTTTGTTTGGGTTTGTTTGGGTTTT
>JBBLXU010001563.1:0-77632 GCA_037893425.1 Campoplex nolae
GACGAGTGAATGAGGGGATGAGTGAATGAGGCGATGAGAGAATGAGGGGGCGAGAGAACGAGAAACGAGAGACCGAGATACGAGAGACCGAGGGGACGAGTGAATGAGGGGGCGAGAGAACGAGCGGCCGAGAGAACGAGAAACGAGAGAACGAGAAACGAGAGACCGAGAAACGATAGACCGAGAAACGAGAGAATGAGAAACGAGAGAACGAGGGGATAAGAGAATGAGGGGGCGAGAGAACGAGCGGCCAAGAGGAGGAGTGAATGAGGCGATGAGAGAAGGAGCGGCCGAGAGGACGAGAAGCGAGAGAACGAGAAACGAGAGAACGAGAAACGAGAGTACGAGAGAACGAGAAACGAGAGAACGAGAAACGAGAGAACGAGAAACGAGAGAACGAGAACCGAGAGAACGAGAAACGAGAGAACGAGAAACGAGAGAACGAAAAAGGAGAGAACGAGGGGACGAGAAAACGAGAGACCGAGGGGACGAGTGAATGAGGGGATGAGAGAATGAGGTGGCGAGAGAACGAGGGGACGAGAGAACGAGAGAATGAGGGAGGAAAGAACGAGCGGCCAAGAGAACGAGAAACGAGAGGATGAGAAACGAAAAACCGAGAAACGAGAGAATGAGAAACGAAAGACCGAGGGGACGAGTGACTCAAGGGATGAGAGAATGAGGGGGCGAGAGAACGAGCGGCCAAGAGAACGAGTGAATGAGGCGATGAGAGAATGAGGGGGCGAGAGAACGAGCGGTCGAGAGAACGAGAAACGAGAGGACGAGGCGGAGAGAGAACGAGGAGACGAGAGAACGAAAGAATGGAGTAACGAAACGACACGAAAAGAGAGAATAAGGGGACGAAAGATCGAGGCAAATGAAGATTAAAATAATTATTCAATAAAAAAAATTGTTCGGATAAAAATAATTATAAAATAAAAACCTCCAACTTTTCGTAATTCACGGATTTTGGAAAAACTGACGATAAAGAAAAAGAACTACTATGTTGTTCGAAAAAAAAAAAAAAAAAAAAAAAACAAATCTGTCAAATAGTCTGTCGATTTCCAGTCTGTCAGTTGGCCATCAAGACACAATGCCGCGAAAAACCAAACTATATGCCCTGGTTGAATGGCTTAACAACAAACAAGAAAAATCGTACACGCCCGACTTACCAGTCGAATGGATTAAAGATTTCGATATAAAAAATTTCGAACGCGGACAAAATGACTTTTGCGAATCATACGTCATCGAATGGCGCGATCAGAAAAAAAAGCCTCGAAACGGATGGCGGTGCTTCGATGGCAAAATTATCTATATTTCAGGTTCGTAAAATCGTTAATGAATAAGTATGAAAAAAAAATATTAAGGGGTCTTTTTTTTCTGCTACATTTATCGCTTTAATTTAAATTTATTGCCAACAAAATAGATGGCAGATTAATGCGAAATTTTTTATCTACTTACCATTTCATTAATTATTTTATTCAATTAATCTATTATTGTTCATTTATTTAATTATTATTATTAATCAATTATTATTTATTATATTATTGATTAATTATTTGACAATAACCTAGCGTCTTTGAATCGAACTCCTATTCTTAATGTAGGTAAAATGTCGGAATTGGACGAAAAACTGATCGATATAGAGCGTGAAGCGTCAACGAGTCAAAGTATTCAAGTGAAAAGATCCGGGTGTAATATAAATCGCAATGCTGGTGACGAGGTCGACTCAGCTCCCGAACAAATTCCGCGCAAAGCGGATGAAATTAGGCAAAATGCAGAACACCAAAAGGATTCCCTGCATCAGTTAATGCTCGGTGCGTTAACTATTTCTTCATCTTTATCTTCTCTATAAGAATCTGTTAGCTAAAAAATGTGTGGACGCTTTCCAATCGAAAACCACCGAACAGATTACGATGAAACTTTCACGAGATTAAAGATCGTGATTGAAACTGAGTTTGTGGTTTAGAAAAATCTAATTATCCTCATTTTTACAGAAATGCTAAAATAAAAAATTTTCCGATTTTGTTCAATTTCCAAAATTTGAAAGGTCAATACTACCGATAAACCAAAAAATCTATTTACCTACTTGCAATAACTCAGTAAACGAAAAAAGTGTAAGGTAGCTGAATGCTTAATTCGGTATAAAAAAAAAGTTACAGCATTTTTAATGGAAATTATAAAAAAAAAAAAAAAAATGTTTCGTTTGCTTATTTTTCCTGCTAGATATGCAGCGGGCGAAGCCCGCACACATGGCTAGTTTCATATAATTTCCATTTTCCCTGAATTTCGTAAGATTTAGCCTATGGTAGTCGTATGGTAGTGTAAAAATGGAAGGTTTTCAAAAACTTTTAGCAACGAAGTTTGAAATAAACAAAAATGTTAGATAAAAGACGAGTTTTTATATTTTTTTTCCACCTAGTTATCCAAGTAATCTTCAATCGACATTAAATTATTAAAGTTGAACAATTAATTAAAATAATATAAATAAATCATGTTAAATTTGAAAAAATCAATCTAGGTGATATTTTTGGAAAATTTCGTTGATTCAAACACTTTTTTCTCGACTATAATATACACTGCTGGTCAAAAGTATTCCAATTCAGCGAACGGGCTTTTGAAGAGTACATATTCAGCTTTGTTTCCGTCTTTTTTTATATTTTATACGATTTTTGTTTGGACCCAGTACGCAGTTTTCAACACGGTATTTTGTCGTCTTTTTTTTTTAGCTGTTCAAAATTGAACGCAGTATTGATGGAAATTTTTTTTCATTATTTTTTCCATAGAAAACTCCAAAGAGGGAGCACAAACTTTCATTTTTTTTTATACAGTTGCATGCGATTTTTTTTCGCAAAAATATGCCTTTTTTGTGTAAGAAAGACCATTTTTAAAAGATTCGGCTTAACAAGGAAACTACAGGGTTCCAATGAAATTGTCAAGAGGATAATAAGTTGTGTGCTGTCATATTGGTTACTCCACATCCATGATTCTCGAGTAACGCCACCCTTTCAATCGGAGTTTCGACGAGAATTATGAAAAAAAAATCTTTAACATAAATCTCAACATAAATTGTGAAAAAATTCTAGAGTAGTATGGCCACACGCAACTTTTTATCCTCTTGACAATTTCATTAAAACCCTGTAGTTTACTTGTTACGCAGAATTTATTAAAAATGGTATTTTTTACATAAAAAAGGCATATTTTTCTAAAAAAGTTGTACGAAACTTTATACAATACAAAATTGAAGCTTGTGTTCCCTCTTTGATGTTTTCTATGGAAAAAATAATGAAAAAAAATTTCCATTAATACTGCGTTCAATTTTGAACAGCTAAAAAAAATACGAAAAACGACCATGTTAAAAACTGCATACTGGGTCCAAAAAAATCGTTGAAAATATTTAAAAGAACGGAAACGAAGATGAATATGTACTCTTGAAAAGCCCGTTCGGTAAATTGGTATATTTACTTTTCTGGCAGAGCAATCGAACTTATAGTGCGGCTTGAAATTACGATAAGCGTTTCCATACTTCTTACCAGCAGTGTATGTGTAGGTCTATCTAAAGATAGCATTTAAGTGTGATACTTCACAATATTGTGATTTTGATATATCAGTATTTACACCCCGTCGTGGGATATTTAGTTAATCGAATGATTCTTTTTTACGTGCAGCTATTAAAAACGGAAATGACGATATTAAAAGAAATGGAATAAAACTAAATGAGGAAATCCACTGCATTTCGAAAAGATTGCACAAATTAGAAACAGGGTCAAATGCAATAAGTACTGTAGGCTGCAGCGCAAGCCAGCCATCCGCTTCCAATTCAGGAATACAAGACTGTGCTTTCGCAAGACAACTGAGTTTCAATACAGTAAGATATAATAAGTTTCAATCCTATTTGTACTTTGACTATAATTATATTATAGGTCGAAATCGGATGGCCAGGAAGTAACGTAACCGTATCTCAAGATGCATGGTATACTGCGAAAAGCAAAACATCGTTTACTGCTGCTGGCTTAATTTTGCTCACTGCAATATTTCCCAAAGAAGAACTTCTTCGGAGCAATTTGAAAGGTGGCAAGAGCAAAATAAATACGTCTACAAAACGACACTCTGCGCTGGATAACAATTCGGTGCAGGCATTGAAATGTATGCATTACATAGATACACATAATTATTATCATTATATACTCGCGGGAAAGAAATAGCTCGTTGAATATTTTATAATGCCCCGACTTTATTAATTTTTTTTTATTCAGTTTTCTAATTTCGATTATTCTGTACAACTTCTTCAAGTGTTTTGCTCTCAGCTACTCAATCCCAATGCATAACTAGATCGCGATTGTATGAGAACCTAGGGAAACTGAGAAAAATTTAGCCGATTTTTCAACTATATTTGTGCTAAGTTAAAATTTATTGCCACTATAGAGAAATTACAAAAAGTGTCACTCGCTCAGCGATTGGTGTGCGGGCCGGTGCATGGCTAAGCGGTTACTGAACCAAGTTTTTCTCATCCGAGGCTGCTGAACTGTGCACATTACTGGAGCCATATACCGACCACGCATCTATTACTGTCTGTACGCGTAATTATAAATTTAAAACAAAAGTTGAAAGTCATGACTTCATTCGTCTCTATAGACAAATACCGCAAGGATCGTGGTTTCGAACTATTTTCGAAAATTGTTTCGATGATATTAGATAAATTGCAACGTTTTGAGAGGTGCTCCAAGTTCACATATTTTTTTTCCGCCTTTCGATCGTGACCAATGAGAACTCTGTGACCTAACGCATATTGGAGATGTCAATATTTTATTCTTACAAAATATCAAAAATTTGAAACAAGTACTATTTCTTCCTCCGAATAATATTTCCAGTTGACGGAAAAGTAGATCTAGATTTTACAAAAGATATTGAATAAATAAACATTTTTACATCATAAACAAACAAACCAATAAAAACCCATCAAAAAACCTCTCCATAGTAGTTTCGGGTTATCAAAAACTATGTCGAGACTTCAAAAAAATAATCTAATAAATAAAAACTTCAAGAGCATTCACAATCATCTGTCTTATGAACATTACAAACAAAAAGAACTAAAGCATAACAAAATTTTCTGCCAGAGAACTTGACAAAATTTCTATCTTCATACGATGTACCCACATCTCGTAGTCACAAACTCGTCGAGTGTTCCGGCCGAAATTTATTTTTCGCTTAACTTCTTTTGGTTTTTAATTTTTTTACGACAGATGATTACTAATGCTCTTGAAGTTTCTTTGTATTAAATGTATTTTTTGAAGTCTCGACATAATTTTTGATCACCAGAAACTACTGTTAGGAAGTTTATTGATGAGTTTTAATGTGTTTGTCTATTTATGATATCAAAATTTTTATTTATTCCAAACTTTTTGTGAAATTTAGACTTGCTTTTCCACCAACTAGAAATATTATTAGGAGGAAGCAATTATCTTTACCGTTATACTACTAAATTTAAACTTGAAGCATCTAAATATCTATAATATCATTTTCAGATACCGTTAATGAAATGTTTAAAGGGCAGTATTGCGATAACAAAATGAATATCGCAATCAATAATAAGTTGAGCAACATGCGAAGACATTGGCGAATTCATTCAGGTAATGAAGACGAAGACAGCGATTAAATTCTGAAGAATTCATACAAAAATGGAATGGACTAAGATTGGAATTTGCACTTTATTTATTTGGGATCGTTAACGCTCCAATACAAAATGTTCTATAAATATTCTATAAATGTTCTATAAATGTTCTAAAAATTTATATATTTTCGCGTTGAAACATATCGTTGTAATGAATGACACTGAAGTTTGCAACGTGTAACGAAATAAACGAAAAAAATGTTCCATTGTGATATTTCTTATTTCATTAAACGCTTGAGGAGGTTGAAAAAGTATAAATAATAAAGTTTTTAAAAAAATACGTTCCGGAACGCACCCTTCGAAAGGGTTTCATAGAATAAAAAAATTTGGATCGGCTTTTTGAGGATTCCGATTTTTGTAATTACATGGATCACGAGAGAACGTGGAATAACAAACAGCTGACTGCAAAGTTTCAACGGAAAAAACGTTCTGGAACTTATCCTGTCAGGGAATTGAAATTTCGATAAATGTCTGCAGACAGCTGTTTTGGGATTCTTATTGGGTTTTTTCTATTATTCATGTGAGGAGCTTCAAAAACAGCAGATTTAAAAATTGAAATGAGAAAGACGTAGTGAACTCTACCTTGTAAGTGGGGGCGGGGAGGTGAAGAAAACGCAATACGAGCTCTTTGTCGCGCTCTGATCGTCTCGATGATGACCGTTTTGCTATGTAATATTTTATACTTACGTCTTCTTTAAATGAGAGAATATATTCACAAGCTCTTCTTCTTTACAAGTTAAATAAACGAACGCAAAGGTTGCTTTTTGTTACGTTATACGGAATAAAAAGTGTAGCCTTATTGATTTTTTCTCCTTTCCGGATGTTCGTCAATGTTCACTTGAACTATAAAGGAGGAGGGTACAACTGAGAACATTATGCATGTCCGAGAACGAAGAAATTAGAAAAAAGTTGCAAATTAAACTTGGCGCAAAATAATGTACGTAAAAAATAATTCAACCATTTCTCATTCTTGAAATGTAAAATGGTATAAGCCATTGCGAGCACGGTGGAAGTATGGCATTCCAATTTTTCCATGACCATTTTCCGAGTAGTAAGCAAAGCTTTCATTGCGTTTTTGAATTTTTTTCGTGTTTTGGTATCCATGGCAAATAAAAGAATAAAAATTTATATTAAATAATTTGCAGTAATTGGTGATATGGTTTAAATAAACGAGAGAACGTCGAAAAATAACAATTTTCAGGTTGAAAATCATTATTTGCGAAAGTTCTCTAAGCTACTTCCATGCTACTACCATGCCCAACTGCAGTAATTGGTGATATGGTTTAAATAAACGAGAGAACGTCGAAAAATAACAATTTTCAGGTTGAAAATCATTATTTGCGAAAGTTCTCTAAGCTACCATGCCCAACTGTGAGTTTTCGCAGGTTTTCGGGGTCGCTGATGAAGATTCTGCACTTGGATTTTGAACATTAAAAATGGCAGATTAAATATGGCGGACCGAAAATGCGAAATTGGGAAATTCCATATAGTGGACCAAAATATCAAAAAGTCGTTTGACCTAAGTGAAAGATTGAACTCTGGGATTTACGAGGTCGCAGATGACGAATCTGCACTAAAAAGTTGAAAATTCAAAAAAGCTAATCCAGCATGGCTAATGCAGTATATTGATGAGAAAAGAATTTTTTTTTAATTTATCGAGTGACTTTAGTAAATTTCCTGAATAGAGTCAAAATACATTTGTAATATATTTTAAATATACGAAAAATTGAAATTGTTTATATTCAGCATATCCCGAAAATGTATCCGTTCCAATATTATTCTTCTTGAAGGAAAATATAGTTCAACTATAAAAAAAATATATTTTCGGTATAAGGGAAATAGAAAAAAAGAATATCTTTGGAGAATTGGAAACTTGATGTTAATAAATTCTCGACTAGGACCCCAATTTTTCAGGATAATTGACGATAAATAGTAAATTAGCTGTTTGAATGATGTCGTTGATTTGTCACGTTTAGCAAATGAAAAATTAAAGCATTATTTTGGAACGCTGACTGGGGATCGAGAGGGAATCAATTTTATCATTCATTTTCCAAGTGAATTTAGTTTATTTCGTTAATAGATTTAAAATACATTCATAATATATTTTAAATATACGAAAAATTGAAATTGTTTATATTCAGCATATCCCGAAAATGTATCCGTTCCAATATTATTCTTCTTGAAGGAAAATATAGTTCAACTATAAAAAAAATATATTTTCGGTATAAGGGAAATAGAAAAAAAGAATATCTTTGGAGAATTGGAAACTTGATGTTAATAAATTCTCGACTAGGACCCCGATTTTTCGGGATAATTTACGATAAATAGTAAATACAGCTGTTTGAATGATGTCGTTGATTTGTCACGTTTAGCACATGAAAAATCAACGCATTATTTTGGAACGCTGACTGGGGATCGAGAGGGAGTCAATTTTTTCATTCATTTTCCAAGTGAATTTAGTTTATTTCGTTAATAGATTTAAAATACATTTATAATATATTTTAAATATACGAAAAATTGAAATTTTTTATATTCAGCATATCCCGAAAATGTATCCGTTCCAATATTATTCTTCTTGAAGGAAAATATAGTTCAACTATAAAACAAATATATTTTCGGTATAAGGCAAATAGAAAAAAGTATATCTTTGGAGAATTGGAAACTTGATGTTAATAAATTCTCGACTAGGACCCCGATTTTTCGCGATAATTTACGATAAATAGTAAATACAGCTGTTTGAATGATGTCGTTGATTTGTCACGTTTAGCACATGAAAAATCAACGCATTATTTTGGAACGCTGACTGGGGATCGAGAGGGAGTCAATTTTTTCATTCATTTTCCAAGTGAATTTAGTTTATTTCGTTAATAGATTTAAAATACATTCATAATATATTTTAAATATACGAAAAATTGAAATTTTTTATATTCAGCATATCCCGAAAATTTATCCGTTCCAATATTGTTCTTCTTGAAGGAAAATATAGTTCAACTATAAAAAAAATATATTTTCGGTATAAGGCAAATAGAAAAAAAGTATATCTTTGGAGAATTGGAAACTTGATGTTAATAAATTCTCGACTAGGACCCCGATTTTTCGGGATAATTTACGATAAATAGTGAATACAGCTTTCTGAATGATGTCGTTGATTTGTCACGTTTAGCACATGAAAAATCAACGCATTATTTTGGAACGCTGACTGAGGATCGAGAGGAAATCAATGCAATCAATTTTTTTATGCATTTTCCAAGTGAATTTAGTTTATTTCGTTAATAGATTTAAAATACATTTATAATATATTTTAAATATACGAAAAATTGAAATTTTTTATATTCAGCATATCCCGAAAATTTATCCGTTCCAATATTGTTCTTCTTGAAGGAAAATATAGTTCAACTATAAAAAAAATATATTTTCGGTATAAGGCAAATAGAAAAAAAGTATATCTTTGGAGAATAGGAAAATTGATGTTAATAAATTCTCGACTAGGACCCCGATTTTTCGCGATAATTTACGATAAATAGTAAATACAGCTGTTTGAATGATGTCGTTGATTTGTCACGTTTAGCACATGAAAAATCAACGCATTATTTTGGAACGCTGACTGGGGATCGAGAGGGAGTCAATTTTTTCATTCATTTTCCAAGTGAATTTAGTTTATTTCGTTAATAGATTTAAAATACATTCATAATATATTTTAAATATACGAAAAATTGAAATTTTTTATATTCAGCATATCCCGAAAATGTATCCGTTCCAATATTGTTCTTCTTGAAGGAAAATATAGTTCAACTATAAAAAAAATATATTTTCGGTATAAGGCAAATAGAAAAAAAGTATATCTTTGGAGAACTGGAAACTTGATGTTAATAAATTCTCGACTAGGACCCCGATTTTTCGCGATAATTTACGATAAATAGTAAATACAGCTGTTTGAATGATGTCGTTGATTTGTCACGTTTAGCACATGAAAAATCAACGCATTATTTTGGAACGCTGACTGGGGATCGAGAGGGAGTCAATTTTTTCATTCATTTTCCAAGTGAATTTAGTTTATTTCGTTAATAGATTTAAAATACATTTATAATATATTTTAAATATACGAAAAATTGAAATTTTTTATATTCAGCATATCCCGAAAATTTATCCGTTCCAATATTGTTCTTCTTGAAGGAAAATATAGTTCAACTATAAAAAAAATATATTTTCGGTATAAGGCAAATAGAAAAAAAGTATATCTTTGGAGAATTGGAAACTTGATGTTAATAAATTCTCGACTAGGACCCCGATTTTTCGGGATAATTTACGATAAATAGTGAATACAGCTTTCTTAATGATGTCGTTGATTTGTCACGTTTAGCACATGAAAAATCAACGCATTATTTTGGAACGCTGACTGGGGATCGAGAGGGAGTCAATTTTTTCTTTCATTTTCCAAGTGAATTTAGTTTATTTCGTTAATAGATTTAAAATACATTCATAATATATTTTAAATATACGAAAAATTGAAATTTTTTATATTCAGCATATCCCGAAAATGTATCCGTTCCAATATTATTCTTCTTGAAGGAAAATATAGTTCAACTATAAAAAAAATATATTTTCGGTATAAGGCAAATAGAAAAAAGTATATCTTTGGAGAATTGGAAACTTGATGTTAATAAATTCTCGACTAGGACCCCGATTTTTCGCGATAATTTACGATAAATAGTAAATACAGCTGTTTGAATGATGTCGTTGATTTGTCACGTTTAGCACATGAAAAATCAACGCATTATTTTGGAACGCTGACTGGGGATCGAGAGGAGTCAATTTTTTCATTCATTTTCCATGTGAATTTAGTTTATTTCGTTAATAGATTTAAAATACATTTATAATATATTTTAAATATACGAAAAATTGAAATTTTTCATATTCAGCATATCCCGAAAATGTATCCGTTCCAATATTGTTCTTCTTGAAGGAAAATATAGTTTAACTATAAAAAAAATATATTTTCGGTATAAGGCAAATAGAAAAAAAGTATATCTTTGGAGAACTGGAAACTTGATGTTAATAAATTCTCGACTAGGACCCCGATTTTTCGGGATAATTTACGATAAATAGTAAATACAGCTTTTTGAATGATGTCGTTGATTTGTCACGTTTAGCACATGAAAAATCAACGCATTATTTTGGAACGCTGACTGGGGATCGAGAGGGAGTCAATTTTTTCATTCATTTTCCAAGTGAATTTAGTTTATTTCGTTAATAGATTTAAAATACATTTATAATATATTTTAAATATACGAAAAATTGAAATTTTTTATATTCAGCATATCCCGAAAATTTATCCGTTCCAATATTGTTCTTCTTGAAGGAAAATATAGTTCAACTATAAAAAAATATATTTTCGGTATAAGGCAAATAGAAAAAAAGTATATCTTTGGAGAACTGGAAACTTGATGTTAATAAATTCTCGACTAGGACCCCGATTTTTCGGGATAATTTACGATAAATAGTAAATACAGCTTTTTGAATGATGTCGTTGATTTGTCACGTTTAGCACATGAAAAATCAACGCATTATTTTGGAACGCTGACTGGGGATCGAGAGGGAATCAATTTTTTTCATTCATTTTCCAAGTGAATTTAGTTTATTTCGTTAATAGATTTAAAATACATTTATAATATATTTTAAATATACGAAAATTGAAATTTTTATATTCAGCATATCCCGAAAATGTATCCGTTCCAATATTGTTCTTCTTGAAGGAAAATATAGTTCAACTATAAAAAAATATATTTTCGGTATAAGGCAAATAGAAAAAAAGTATATCTTTGGAGAATTGGAAACTTGATGTTAATAAATTCTCGACTAGGACCCCGATTTTTCGGATAATTTACGATAAATAGTAAATACAGCTGTTTGAATGATGTCGTTGATTTGTCACGTTTAGCACATGAAAAATCAACGCATTATTTTGGAACGCTGACTGGGGATCGAGAGGAGTCAATTTTTTCATTCATTTTCCAAGTGAATTTAGTTTATTTCGTTAATAGATTCAAAATACATTAATAATATATTTTAAATATACGAAAAATTGAAATTTTTTATATTCAGCATATCCCGAAAATTTATCCGCTCCAATATTGTTCTTCTTGAAGGAAAATATAGTTTAACTATAAAAAAAATAAATTTTCGGTATACGGCAAATAGAAAAAAAGTATATCTTTGGAGAATTGGAAACTTGATGTTAATAAATTCTCGACTAGGACCCCGATTTTTCGGGATAATTTACGATAAATAGTAAATACAGCTGTTTGAATGATGTCGTTGATTTGTCACGTTTAGCAAATGAAAAATTAACGCATTATTTTGGAACGATGACTGGGGATCGAGAGGGTATCAATTTTTTCATTCATTTTTCAAGTGAATTTAGTCAATTTCGTTAATAGATTTAAAATACATTTATAATATATTTTAAATATACGAAAAATTGAAATTGTTTATATTCAGCATATCCCGAAAATTTATCCGTTCCAATATTGTTCTTCTTGAAGGAAAATATAGTTCAACTATAAAAAAAATATATTTTCGGTATAAGGCAAATAGAAAAAAAGTATATCTTTGGAGAATTGGAAAATTGATGTTAATAAATTCTCGAGTAGGACCCTGATTTTTCGGGATAATTTACGATAAATAGTAAATACAGCTGTTTGAATGATGTCGTTGATTTGTCACGTTTAGCAAATGAAAAATTAACGCATTATTTTGGAACGATGACTGGGGATCGAGAGGGAGTCAATTTTTTCATTCATTTTTCAAGTGAATTTAGTTTATTTCGTTAATAGAGTCAAAATACATTTCTAATATATTTAAAATATACGAACCGTTTAAATTATTTATATTCAGCATATTCCAAAAATGTATTCGTTTCCGAAATTATCCTTCTTATAGTAAAATATAGTTCAACTTAAAAAAATATATTTTCATTATAAGGCAAATACAAAAGAAGTATATCTCTGGACTATTGAAAACTTAATGTTAATAAAATTTTGACATATTTTCCAATTTTTGCAGATAATTTACCATAAGAAGTGTATAAAGCGCTTTCAATGAACTCGTTGATTTGTCACGTTCAGTACATGCCACATCAATGCATTTTTTCAAACGCTGAATTAAGACTGGCCTCAGATCAAATTTAAAAAAATTCTACCTAAACTAAGCAAATTTCGAAATTACAATCAAAATACGTTTCTCGTATGTTGTTAACATACAAAACGTCGAAATTTTTTAAATTCAGCATATTACAAGAATTCATCCTAGTTTCAGTATTTCATTTGTATAGAAAATACAGTCACACTACACCTCTCTTTTCGCAATAAAATATAATTGGTCACGAACGAATGAAACAAAAATGTCAACTCAAAGCATATCTCAAAACGCTGCAACTAGTTGATTATCATCGAAACAATTTTCTATAAAGAATTTCTGAATGGAGTTCTTAAATCTCGGTATGCTACTAGTTTAAATATTGCAAAGTATCAATTATCACTACTAGCGATTAGCCGGTCTAGGTGACAGCGTGTGAACCTCGAGAGTATGGGGTCCTGCGATCAAACCCCGGTCGGGATTTTTTTTTTTACTCACAATTTTTGACCTTTGGTAACATCATGTGAGGCTTTTGGGACATGCTGAAAATAAAAACCGTGGCAATGGAAGCTTGTCTTGAAAAACATTAGTTTCAAGAAAAACGCGTCCAAATTTGGGCTGGGTCTCATATCTTTGCTTGAGTTGCGTTCTCTAGGAAAGATTTTATAGCTACCGGGATTCTTCGAATTTCACCCGAAAAAAGGTTTAGAAAATAGGAATGCGGTTAGAACAAAAGAAAAGGTCTAATATCGTCCGCTGCAATTTCAGTGACATTTCAAACTGAACACACTCACTGCAGCTGAGGATCGATTTTCTAACCGCTTACAATCTGTCAAAATAATGTAGGGAACATTTAAATAATGTCATTTGTCATCGCGCCCGTGACGATACATTGCTAACGTCACACGAAACAAATGCCTCTCGCGCGACATTGACTTTGAAACAAAAGACAAAATCTTAAACTCTGAATGCGAGCGTGGGCCCCGTCTTAGCCGCTACGTTAGACGGCACTGAGGCGTCGCGCATCATGGCGGCGAGCCACCTTCTGATTCGCTGAAAAACCCAAAATTCTATTGCTTCCCATTTAAAAACTACTGCACCGAATTCAAAACGCTTTTGCAGTTTTTCTTAAAATTACGTCCTGAATCCAGCATTTCTCTATGTACTACATATTCCAAATCACCCTGTATATATATATAAAATATATAAAAGGGAATAAAAGGAAAAAAAAAAAATGGGTAAATAATAGTAAGAATACCAATGTAAACAAAAATTGTAATGCGAAGAGACCAAATTCCAAAAAATTATTAATTTTATTCGTGCACATTAGCCGAAATTACAAATTTCGTCTCCCAAAGGGGGAGGGATGTTGTGCCCCGAGCACTCATAAATTAAGCGTGCATAGCAATAAGCACCCTAAGCATAAATTCATCAACTCGTTCAAATCGAAGGTCGTCTCCAAGTGAGTTCGTCGACCTGAAAATCCTTCATCGAACATTCGAGAATAAAATAATAAAAGAGTAGGAGAAAATCGCTGAGTCTATAAATTTACCGACTAACCACAAATCGCCAGTCTTTGACGAAATTCCGAACGATTGGTCTCGAGGCAAATAAACCTCAAATTTGTATCATCTTAAATAAACTTATCGTTAACTTGTTATAAAAGTATTGAGTTGGAGTTCAGCTCTTTTGGCCTCAATCCCTTAAATACTAGTCCTTGATAACTCGTCCCTTCGAGACGGTCTTCGCGGACATAACACATTCTTTTATTAGGGAGGTACACAATCGTACAAACACATGCGCGTGCGTGACCTTAAAAGGACCGCTGTGAGTTCGTGTGTAAACAAAGTTAACTTGTCCCTAGTCTCTTGATATACAGATTGTTAATTTTTTTACCTCGTTTCTTCTTTTTCAAACTGCTTCGAATTTTTTCTAAATTGATCTTTATAAGTTCGTTCTTTCGAAACAATATAAACCTCGTTAATATCAGGTTAAAAACTTGTAGGAAACACCTCGTCAAATTTCGAAATTTCTTTTCACAAATCGCATTTTCTACAAAATCGAATTTACAAATTTTTTACAAAAATTCGAACGAGTCTGACAAAAATCCGATCACTATACATTTTTTCAGTGAATAGGACCAAAATTTAGTCCATTGAGTAAAATTTTGTTCAAGCAAGTAATTATTTTTAATGTTGATAAAATATTTAAGTCATTTTCACGATTGATGCGAAAATTTTTGAATGAATTATTTCAAATAATTATTCTTCTTATAATTACGTTTTCAAACTATTGGCTAACGTTAAATTAGATAACTAAATTTTTAGCTGATAAAAAAAATGATTGTTTGACGGAACGAAATTTCATTCAATCGACTATATATTCGGTTCTATCTACTGAAAAATATTATTCTCAGTTTTTTGTTTCTTTCAAAGTTTTTTCCGACGCCGGGTGTCATATTACTTTTTTTTTAGACAATGAAATAACCGACGACAATTTAGCTGATCTAACCGAAGATCTGATAAAAGAGTTGATCCCCCCGATTGGACTAAGGATTGAATTTTTGGAGAGATGGTCAGCAATGTTCAGGCCTGCAAAAGGCTCAAAAGTTAGTATGCGCTCATAATATAAATGTTAGAGTTTAGAAAAAGGTTGAATGAAGTAGAAGATGATCTCTTTATCATATTAAAGACATTGTATCAAGTGAGATGAAACTGATTTTTTTTTCGTCCAATAACTATAATTGGAAGATAATTTGTATCCTTCAGTGTTGAAAATTTTTTTTTGGAGATCTCAATATTAAAAACGCAATCGAACGTCGTTGAATGAGAATAATAATAACTCATTTGGTCAAGAGGAAAATATTTTTTGGGTGTTCTATATTAGCAAACTATACTTTCTCTGTCATTAACTAGGTTCCGGAATCAAGTGCGGAGGTATCTGAATCTGCAGGAAATATTGTATCGCAAGAATCTACTGATGAGGCCGATAGCTTGCAAAGAGAAGATGCTTTTATAGGAACGTTGTCATTTGCATTAAAAACGAAAAGCATCAATTTCAAAAAGATTCTGAGTAACAACGCTCAAGGAAAAGCCGTTCTGGAATCATACAAAAAAAGCAAATATTTGACACGAAAAAATCGCATGCTGATCGTCGATGTCATTTTAACCGATTTATTGAACGAAATAACAGTGTACGTTGAGTTAGCATATTGTCACATAGAATTCGGAATGGTCTTGAAAACTATTCACGCTGCTATGGTTATTTTAACTCTCGTTATCATTTCAGGTTGACGAACAACGATTTCGTTTATATATCAGAACAAATAGTAAAACTTTTTCCCACCGAAGATTTCATTCCAGCAGTATCGAAAAAAGCGTCCAAGATAGGAAAATCTTTAGTTTCGCGTGGCAGACTTGTAGACAAATATCGAAACAAAATACGTACACTCAAATCCATTCGGGAATATATGCCACCTTCAGGAAATCAGCACGATCAAGCTAGCGAAAGTTCAGAACTATCCTCTGAAGAAGGTTTGTTTGGTTACAATAATAAAATTTCCCATTAGTGATTAACATACTCGAAAAAAATTATTCAAGAAAAAATGTGATGATTTTCCGTCCAGTGTTACGTCATAAATTTGTTCATTTTCTAAGAATATTTTTGAATTTTTTCGGCAAATTTCCTTTTTTTGAAATTGCACTTGAATTGCACTTTTTTGAATTGTTGAAGTTTTAGAAAAATCGTATAATCGAATAAAATGGCAATACACTATTGAAAAATCGCATGAACTAAAACAATCGCCTATCACGGTATCACGAACGACGTTCTTTGAATGGAAAAAAGTTTCTAAAAATTTGCAAATTTTGTACTGAATTATTATAAGTTTAATCAAACTTTCCTTATGTACTTCTCATACGTAGTACCAGAAGCCATCCTTGAAGCAAAAATCTGGCTCCAAAGTCATTCAATGCCATGGAAGACTGTGGTAGAAAAATGGAAGTTCACAGCTGAATATCGTCGAAAAATCATAGCCTCAAGTGAGAGCTTGACACTGAGTCAAATTTTCGAAATCTGGCCCATTCTCAAACAACCAGATGCGCATACGTTGATCGAAAAGGACTTCGAAGGTTTGAAATTGTCAACGAAAGACCTGACTGCAGAGAGTTGGACGGACTTTTATACTTAATTGTTGCTTATTCGACCACCCAAAAAGGATGACGATAATGCAACAGCAATGTTAAAGCTGATTGACTGCGATGATATCAACGAAAGTAAGCGCATTCTTTAAGGAATATTTACTGATATTCAGTCACGTTTTCTAAACAATATTTTTCAATTCTACAGATGCAACCATTGTAACTCAACTGAAACTCCTTCCACATTTACTTCCACCTAAAAGTCGAATGCGTCGAAAAAAAATCGCAATGGAAACCATCGATTCCAGAAGCAAAAGATACAGTCGAGACTTCTCTATAAGCCTGTTCGCTATAAGCCTCTTCCCCGCTTTCAGCGGGATAGCTACCCCCACCCTGAAGCGTCTTCGAGATTGACGATTGAGTACTTCTTATAAGCCTTGAACAAATATCGCACTTAATCCTCCGTTACACGTGCCACGAGCAAAATATAGATTCTTTCTTTGCTTTGTTTTTTTCATGAATAGCCACAATAAAAAATTGTTTATAAAATTTACAATTTTTTGCGTAAACAAACGAATCAACATTGAGCTTATATGCTATAGTAGAGACGCTGAAAACACAACAATTGCTTCAGGCTTATAGCGAGAAGTCCGGCCAAGAATTCGATCGCGCTATAGTGGGGGGACCGGAATAACCGAAAAAATTTCCCCTACAGCCCCGAGACAGGCTTATAGAGAAGTGTCAACTGTAGTGTGGTTATATCAACCACGGTGAGTGCAACGATGAACTAATAGTTCTCAATTAAATGATTAATAAATAGACTGTTCTGTTTAGTCTTTGTGATTTTACCCATTTAATTCATTTATTTTCTTACAGTCGCACGCTGATATAACAAAAATTCAGGAAGATCGAAGAAAAGCAGTTGCGGCACTGGGCATCACTTTGCAGCCTTTCATAATCGCTGTGGGCCCCTCTAATGCGAATATCACGGACTTATTCATATCCGTGGATAACACGTTGTACAAGGTATCGTCAGCTCTCAAAGCTATAGATTTGTGCTTCAAAATTTTCCATGTCTTCGACGTTGAGTACCCGACCGAAAGTGCTCACATTCGGTTGCTATTTCAAAGATTTTTATATGGCTACGAAAGTGCGTCCGATATCATAACCCCTGGTATAACTGAGGCAATAAGTGATTTGCTGGCATTGAAAAAAGAAATTACTTGAACGATAATACGATCTTTTTCTGGTTACTCGTATCTGTACTCGAATTCAATTTCTTTTCGAATGATTTTATCATCCACAAGCTAGTTTGAAACATTCAGTATGTAAGTGCATCGTTTTCGATTACAAATTCAATAAAAAAAAAATTACTTTCGTATCATTTCTTTGAGCTATGCCTGATTTTGCAGGAGTTGAAAAAAAAAATTAATTAGTAAAACCCAGTTTTATATTATCGTTAAGCACTCCAAAAGGAACTGTTGAAAATACTTTTTTTCTATCATTTTAATTTTTACCCGGGTTTTATGAAAACATCCTGAAGTATGGGTCAAATTTTTTGTTTTTGTTTGATGTTCTGCGATTATTTTATGTTCACTGCGCAATGAGCTGTGGTAAAAAAAAATTCAAAGTACTCTTATTTCTCATTATTTTTTAGTTCTTTTAATAGTTCCTTAATGTATCGGTCAGATCTACCTAGATTTAATAAAATCTTCAAGTTTCAGTTTAATTTCTGCATACTGACGAATTATCTTGTATAAGTACAAAGATTATCTCTAATAGCTTTTAGTAAATACGTAAGTTTACGATACGATTAACCACGAAAAAGTAGTGAAAACATTTTGTTTCTCTTAATTTATATGTTCAGATCTCAAGTAAAATACACAAAATCGGGCGTTTTGATTAAGTGCATAGTTTCATAAGTACAAAGTGATTTTCTTCATTCAATATTTGGTGCTTAAGTTGAGTCTCTTGATTAGCCAAGATCAAGTATTGAAGATTGTTTTTCATGATTTTATGTTTTTTATTTAAGTTAATAAAAAAAACATGTAAGAAAGACTGAGAATAGTTTAGTTGTCACTCGAATAGATATAAGATAAAAAACTGTTATCGCTAAAGAACAATATAAATTGACTTTTTGACCATTTTTTCAAGTCTGAAAAAAATATTTCAGTACCGCACCTATTCTGTTCAACGAAATCCTTTAGTCATGTTTCTGTGTCCATATTGCGAAACTACACTGCAATCCGAATCGGATCTTTCGAAGCATGTAATACTTTGCCATAAAACTTTAATATTGTCAGGATGTTTTTGCCGCCATAAAGGATGTTCAAGAAGTTTCAACAATTTTTATGCATACAAACGGCATATATCTTTAACCCATTCAAGAACCATTTGCAATGCGAAAAGTGGCCCACCGAAAATACGTAACATTTCTTGCGACCTTAACGAATCAGAAGATTTGTGTGACCCTGATGATATGATTCTGGATGAAAAACGTACATGTTTGCAAGACATTCTCGACAATCACGAATCCGCTATTGCCAATATCGAATCGTTCGAATCGGTAATTCAAAGAGAATTTTCCTCGCTGGTTTCTGAGCTGTACTCGGAATTGAATGTTCCGTGATCATTTATTTTATCATTGATTGATAAATTGAATAATTTATATAATTTAACATTCATACCTATTCTAAAAGAAAAGTGTGACTCCACCGATCCTATGCAAGCTTTATCGGATCTGAAAAAAATGCTAAAAATGTTGTAACACGGTTTCGATGCCTTCACATCAGACTATCGTAGTTTGAAATTCTTCACAAATTCGAATACTTTGATAAAACCAAAATCGATAAAAATTCATGCAACAATAAAGTCACGTTTCATTGCAGGAAAAAAAGACCTGTTATTGTTGATACGCACGTTCAAGTGATTTCGATGAAAGACGTTTTGAAAAAGTTTTTAGAACTTCTCAACATCCTATCGTCAATTAAAGAGCACATTCGGAACTGTGAATCTAGCCAGTTAATGATATCGAACATTTAAGGTGAATTGTGGCAAAGTATTAAATCTCAATTCGCCGGAAAAACCGTATTCCCATTAATCATATACTTTGATGACGTTGAAATTAATAACCCTCTTGGCTCACACGCTGGTGTACGAAAGCTCGGTGCCGTCTATTTTACATTAGCATGCATTCCACAAGAATATAGTAGTTTGTTGGAAAATATTTTTCTCGCTCAACTCCATTGTTCGAAACATCATAAAATTTCCGGCAATAAAAAAACATTCAGTAATATTATAGATCAAATTACTGATCTTGCCGAAAATGGGTTGGTTGTAGATGTAGGTGGTCAGCAACGAACAATTTACTTTTCTCTGCTAGCAATTGTCGGAGACAATTTGGCTATGAATGAAATTTTCGGTTTCACGACAAGTTTCAGCTCACAAAATATGTGTAGAGTTTGCAGAGCCAACAAGGTTCAAAGTCGAAAACTCATTAAAGAAGATCCTCAAATCCTACGAACTATAGAAAATTATCGCGAAGATTGTGAAAATTGCTCCGCAGGTATCAAAGCTGCGTGTATTTTCAATCGAATACCAAATTTCCATGCAATAGAAAATGTAATCTTCGATGGCATGCATGATTTCTCAGAAGGTATATGTAGATACGAAATATCAAAAGTCTTGAATATTTTGATGAATGTAAAAGGATTTTTTTCTCTCGAAACTTTGAATGCTCGCCTGCAGCATTTTAAGTGCGGTTGGAATTTCGATAAAAACACTCCCATCTCCATTAGTAAAAATGCAATTGAAAAACAAAATTTAGTTATTTCGGCGTCAGAAATGGTTTTTTTGGTACAGAATCTCGGTATTTTGATTGGCGATTTGGTCCCTTTGAATAATCCGGCATAGGAAGTTTATCTCGCTCTGCGAGAAATTATGAACATCGCAATGAGTCCTGCAATTACACCTGCGATGATTGATCTCCTTGAAATTTTGATAGCCGAACATCACGCACTATACATGGAAGTATTTCGAGAACCACTAAAACCAAAGCATCATTTCATCACACATTACCCACAGTTGTTGAAAAGGTTCGGTCCACTCAAACTTTTATCGTGCTTTCGTTTTGAAGCAAATAAGCACAAACAATTGAAAGATAATGCCAAGGTCGTCAGATCTCGTATAAATTCCCCGTATACTCTAGCGCTAAAACATTAACTGATTTTATCCCATCGACTTTTTTATGGTAAAGGATTCTTTGAACGATTGAGCTCGGGACCCACATCACGTCAATTGATTACTGATTTACCCAACTATCTTGGGTTTAAAAACAAACTTCCAACGAGTTTTCAATGCGAATTCCTTCTTGATACATGGGTAAAATTAAACGGCATTACTTATCGGAAATATATGGCCGTTGCTATGTTTATGGACGACAATATTATAGTTTTTGGCGAGATTAACTATATTATGATCAACAAAATGCAAGAAATAGGGTTTATATGTATTGAATATCAAACCAAAAAAAGAAACAGACATAACAGCGCATTTGAAATTGTTTAAAAACCACAAAGTTGGCGATTCATTAGGAGACAAGATTTGTTCTCGTGTGTGCCATATAACACTCATATGATGAGCGATGGTAATTTTTATATTGCTTGTGAATGTTCATAAACAAATTGACGTCGCAAAATGCGAATATGTATGCTCTTTTGGTCTCACAATCGTGAAATGTATTATAACCGAAATGTGGAATAAACATATTTTTATATGCAATTCATACGACTTTGAGTTGAATTTTTATTCGTAGCATATATTGATAACAATGTACATCGTGAGTAAATAATTAGAAAATGAACTGTATCAACGAGAAGTCAAGTATAATTCGGCACGAAAATCGACTAAATCGATGTACTACAATCAACTGAAGGAGAAGATAAAAATAAGAATATATATGCATTTGCAAATGAATATTTCTTCATTTGACCTAAATGTTGTCTGAATCCGACAGATCATTTGTTTGGCTGAATTGAATCTGCATCCATTCAACTGAGAATTTCATTGAATCACAAGAAAGTTTAGTCAGTTTAATGTATAATTTATTATTAAAAACAAGACAATTATTTATACTAACTGGATTTATAGTGTCTCTCACTTCATATTTTGTTGCATTTTACACATCTTGAGTCGGTAAAATAAAAAATCGAATTTCTAGACCTGTATAGACAGTTCAATCAACAAATGTTCTCGATTTCAGGAAGATTTTTTTGGTTGATTATACTCTAAAACATGTTCAAACCACTAAGCTTTTGCATATGACAGTCAGCTGATTTGTCTTTGGAAACGCATGACTAGTTCGATAAACTGTCGTTTAGGCTAGGTGACAGAAACATTTTTCACACTAAACATATATTTTGTTACTAGCATTTTATCTTTACATAATGAATGTAGATTTTCGGTTGACAGGCACTGTAAAAAATATCTGTATTACAATTAATACACATGTATAGGAAGTTTTTATGCAGTGACAGTGTATGAAAATTCAGATATGCCAAGCAAAATTAATAGACGTGGTATTGTAACAATACGAGTAATGTTCAGTGCAATTAATATAATTGTGTGTTTGAAAAATCATACACTCGTACATTAAAAACATAAAACATTTACCAATGTTACTATGCAGGCGTATATTAATTTTAATAAAAAGATTGGTCAACGTCTGCGAATTTTAATATCCGAAAGAAAATTGAATTTAATACAACTATTATGAAGTTTTAACAGAAGTAAGCTGATTGATTTACTATCAAACCGGATTTTTTTAAATGAAGAGTTATGGTCATGAATGCATTTCATGAAATTAAGTACAGTTATGATAAACACTTTAAAATATCAACGTTCGATTACGTCGAGCAAATGTAGAAAAAAATTATTATACATAACAGAACATTTTGCGATTAGGTAGGCTTTACATCATTTCGATGATTTACCAGTTTACACATTTTCATGAATTCAACCCTCTCGTATATATCCACATCTGGAGCACGTACCTCCTACGAGAAAGATCTCGACACTCTGCGCCACGTGGTGGCGAGAGTGCGAAGCTTTGTCAGATGCTCCCTATGTTTCCTATGCTTGTGTATTAATTTTAAACCGTGTAACGACTTTGCAGCTATCTCTCTCGCACTCACGCAACTGATAGATCACCTTAAGAGACGGTTTCGTGATAAAAAATAACAGGTATCATATCATCAACATTCATGTGTATATCATTTTTCAGTCAATTGCCAATAAAATTCATAATCAGATTGTAATTTCAATACAATGTTGACAGTGGATGGATTCATATGCAGATGTATTAATTATCCATGAAAAATATAGTTCATTTCAATGCATGTTCGCAAAATTATCACATTTTATTTCAATATTTAATGTTGTGTATATTAAATTCCATATAAGAGACTAAACTTTATATGCATGTCTTAAATTTGGTATACGAGTACAATAATTTCCATTTCATATACCCAGTTTGTAAATTTCATACGTCATGGTATCGTAAAGGTATTGTAAATCTCTATATATATAAATCTGTTCGCTAAAAAATGTTTGTCCGCTTTTCAATCGAAAACGGCTGAACCGATTACAATGAATCTTTCACGAGATTAAAAATTACGATTCAAACTGAGTTTGTGGTTTTGTAAAATTTCGTTATCTCTACGCATAGCTAGTATTATGTAATATTATTACATTATATTATAATACTAGCTGTGCGTGCGGGCTTCGCCCGCTGCATAGAGCAGACGCATCTAGCCTAATCTAGCTGTGAATGTTTCCTATTTTAATTTTTTTAATTCAATTTTTTAGATACATGAATTTTTTCGTTCAGAGTTGAATCAGTTTTATATAATATGAGGAATGAGGAATAAAAATTGTTTGTGAATCTATATTAAAAAAAAAATTTTTAAAGCATTCTGATGTTACCTGGGCCATCTTTTTGCGTTTTCTTTTCTATTTCAGACATAATTCTTCAGTTTTCTTCTGGATAAAATAATCAAACAAAAGATTTCGCATTTTTAATTTTTCATAATTTCATAAAATTTGCTGTAACTTTTTTTCTATACCGAATTGAGCATTCAACCACTGCTCATTTTGTTCGTTTTCTAATTCCCTTCAAATTGGTAAATCGTTTTTTTTATTTATCGTTAGTATTTAACTACCGTCGAGTTTTGAAAATTGGAGAATGAACGAAATCACTAAACTTTTTTTTTGCATTTCTGTAAAAATTGAGATAACGAAATTTTACAAAACCACAAACTCAGTTTGAATCGTAATTTTTAATCTCGTGAAAGATTCATTGTAATCGGTTCAGCCGTTTTCGATTGAAAAGCGGACAAACATTTTTTAGCGAACAGATTTATATATATAGAGATAAATATTCAGTAAATATTTATCGGAAAAAACATAATATTTAAGTAAATATTGTGTTTTTTCTGACCAATTAGATGACTTGTGCGAATAAATAATTTCTTTGTTTCCAATAAAACGAACAAGCTCGCCAAGTTTAAAATCCTGCCAAATTTTAAATGTCCCTATGCATTTTTGCGAAAAGTGGGGTTTCAAAAACACCAATTGCGACCCTAGCGATTCAGAAACGAGCCGCTGAAGACTTGTGTAACAAGCTTTTTACTTATATGCCACAATCGGAGCTGAAGAGTGGAAATACTTGGTACCCATGCCGCTTCACAGAAGTTTCACAATTTGTAGGTATCCGTTGGATTCCAAAGATACAAATTTTGATACTATCAGAAAAAGAGCACTCGACGATTTCCTGAAACCACTTTTCTAAATTTCTCAAGATACATCTGGAGGAAAAAAATTGAAGAACATAGCGCACATTGGGTTTAACAAAATTCAGAAATCTTGCATAGCCCATGGCCCATCCCAGACAAAAATTTTAATCGCATCGAAAAATAATCAGCCGAAGACTATTTGCAATAAATATTATAATTTACAGTGCCAAAATCACAGACTACACGTGGAAACACTCAATGTACACGTCACTTCAAAAAGTTGTTAATCTTTGTAGGTGCCCGCCGCATCTCAGTGATACAAATTTTGAAATTAGAAAACAAAAGCACTGAAAGACTTTTCAAAACAAATTTACTTTATTCAGAGATAATATAGTCTCGGCGAGCCTCGGGCCAGCAGACAACAGAGCTGTCAATGTACTTGTGATCGCCCATTGAATATTTTTTTCATCTGTCCAACTTCGAACAACTATGACAATTAAACGATTGTACTGAGCGTGTTGCTCGTAAGAACTTTTTTTAAAGGAATTCGATTCTCTACAAAAATGATTTAGTGACATTCCTGTTTGATTTTCTTCCTCAAGAGTTGTAGTACAATGCTCAGAGACCCCATTACTTTCCTGTGTTATTTTCATGGAAAATCTTCAAATGCAATGCACTTAGCGAAATAATTTAATTTTGAGCTCGCCTTGTAGGATTCTTCTTTTTTATCATAATTCAAGTATTCTTGGTGGATGCAGATGAAAGGTAATATCGCTTTTTTCATGCACACCCTAGTATACATAAATATATGTGAAATGATAAATCACGCCAAGAAAACGCGAAAGAAAAGAAATACGCACGGAAAATAAAAAATCACATCGAGAAAAAGTAAACATAAAGAGTGTGAGAGCATGGGGGGGGGGAGGAGACGCGCTTCTACTACAGCAGCTGACGAAACTTGCATAAAAGTATATTAGAGCATAGGACGTGCATAAGTAAGCTGTTCTTACCTCTTTCTGTGTTCTCAACGACCTTTTTATTGTGTCTCATTTAGGGGGATCCGGACTTGGAGAATCTCCTTCGCGCACTCGTTGCGATCGTACAATTAGCGATACCAGGTCAAGCACGGTACGCGAAAGAAATTTTACACAAAATATTACTATGTTAGCATTGCGGCGTGAAATTATTTTGTAATTTTTTAGTAAAATGCAGACTTCGAGTTCAGGAGTGAGGGGAAATCGACCAATATCGAGTATATTAGTCGAGGTCTTGCCTTGCTTGCTCGATCATTTTCTTTTCAATACTTGGCGTCAAGACACTGCCGCGTCTCTAAATTATGTATTATGATTTCGCGATCATATATGATCGTAAGTTATGAGAATTACACAAAAGTTCGCCAATTATTTCATCCGAAAGTTTTTTTTTTTCAATCAAATTTATTCCGTAAGGAATTTTTTTCAGTGTCGGTTTTTTTAATTGTTCATTCTGATTCTTATTGTGTAAAACAACTGTTGTTGTGTAGAACAAATTATCTGGAAATTCTTTTGTTATTGGGTCCTAATCTGTTTTGACATTAATGCTTTTGAAGTATTATATATATTCATTTTATGACACTAGCAACAACGCGGGCGCTACGCGCCCGCTTTAATTATTGTTAGTGTCTGAAAGAAACATTTTTATTTTATACTAATTTCAGTACATACTATTTTGTTCGTTGACCATGCTGCGTCTTTGGTTTTTAGATGCTTATCCTTCTCACTGAAAATAACATGTTTGGTGAAATATTAAAATATTTTATCAACGTAACAAAATGTTTTGTCATTTGAACAAATTTTCTTTTCAGATTTTTGATTGAAACAACAAAATATTTTAACATTGCTACAAAATTCCGTTTCCAGTACTGTAAGAAAATATAATTAAAATAATGATTTGCAACATTGAATAGGTTGTAATTGAATATATTATTCAATTATTTACAGTATCGTATAATTCTGTGTATACAAAATTTTTCACATTGTTATCATTTCTCTAATTACCCAAGTATATTTTAAGTGAACTCCAAGAACGTACTCGTGAAAACGCGACATATAGTTGATCATGGTTAAAAACATTTTTCCTCAAATCAATCCCGATTCTATCAAATGTTTGACCCTGCGATTTGTTTATTGTCATTGCAAAAGCCAATTTGATTGGAAATTGTCTTCTTTTGAATGTGAATGGGTAAGTATTTTCACAGTAGAGTGTTACACGATTCAGAAATACGATTTGACCTGCTTTATCACCGGTTAAAATTTGGCAACGCAATACATGATTACCTAATTCTAAGATCTGGAGCCTTGTACCATTACATAATCCTTCATTAATACTTAGATTTCGGATCAACATTACGATACAATTCGATCTCAAGCGGAGTTGATGTGGTGGTAAATTTGTTGGATTTAAGGTATTCAAATACTCTGGCGATAAAGCTTCGTTAATGTCACCATTATCACAGTTTTCAATACTGTCTACACTTGTGTATATTCGTTCTGATGTACAATTAAAAAGCTGAACAACACGTTTATTTATTTCTTCAACATCAATATTTCTCGCCGACAGTATCGCAATTTTCGCTATTTGTTCATATTGCTTCTCTCTAACTAAGTTTCCATAGATATCTTCAACGATATCAGAGTCTGCAGGTGCCATGCATATTTCTGGAATCATGACGTTATTATTTTCATCATTTAATTTTCCATCACCAACGTCAAGTACAAATTTTGCGAATTCTGCTTCTTCTGCTAAGGTTCGCATATTCTGTGTTAATGTTAATTTGTAGAAAAACTTCCATAATGTACTGAATTTAATAGATAAATTTACCATTTCACTTCTAGTCGCTCGTATTTTGATCGGGAGCAATTGTCTAAAATCGCCACCAAGAATAATTATTTTTCCTCCAAATAATACATTGGTATTCATTATATCGCGAAGAGTTCGATCAATTAATTCTAATGCATACTTTGGAGCCATGGGTGCCTCATCCCAAATGAAAATATCAATTTTCTTAATGTATTTGTACGGGGTGACCGACGCGATACCTCTCTATAATTATTGGAGATGCTTCCTGGGGTCGTAAATCCCAGTTATACCTCTTGGTACGCCGTTCTTTTCTCCCGTAACTGTCCCCGACGGCGAGTGACCCGAAAGGAACGATATGAAATTGGTGACGCGAGGATTTGAGTGCAATTTTTACTCTTCAAATAAAACTCACGACAGTAGAATAGGTACAGGTATGGCGCCCCCCACTCTCACCCCCACTCCTTCCCCCACCAACCACTTACCCACTCCAAGCTATTTTTCATCCCCTCCACAGGTAAACAGCTTGGTGGTTAAGTGAGGGGTAAAGGGAGGTGTGAATGTGTGAAGGGTACCATACCTGTACCATGTATCTACTTTTTTCTTTTTTTTTTTTTTTTTTTTTTCAGGGGAGGAGTAAGTAAATAACTTGAATGCGTTCATTTTTCACCAGCTTTTATTTTTTTCTGTTATCCAAAAATTATAATCGTTTGACAAAATTATGAAAAAAAACCCACATATTAACATATTTATTATGATTATAATATTATTAATAAGATTGACACACTCTGTCCGCTCATCGACGCATACAACACCTCTGCGTACATGCAAATCGGCGTTCGGTGAAACTACCGCCACCGTTCATGGTATGACTTTTACGATCATTATTATTGATCCGCCGAGAGCAAATGCCTTATAATATTCACGCACTATTTCGTCATTTTTTCGGGGATTATCAGAGAAGAGATTATTGAATTTAGCCATACCAAAATCACAAGACATAAGGTGCAAAAAAATAACACAAAATTGGCCACACACGTCTGAAGAATCACTTTGGAGTTGTTTAACGTTGAAACGGAAGAATTTGCAATTTCTCCGGAGTCGTGCGAGGTGTTGTGGTATGATTGGTGGTAATCCATAGCTGTCGAAGTACCATCCTCGTCCATCTCGATCGACGTACATTGCGACCCAGTGCTCACCAGACCTTGTGTGTTCATCTGTGTTGACGATTATTCCCGCTGGTTTTGTCCACGTGCTAGGAATTTCGTCAGCCGGAAATACGCCAGCGGTAGGAATCGGTAAATAACGTAGAGCGTCTCGAATTTGCTGTTTGTTCATGCTCCGTCACCAGATCAAGAAGTGACCTCCGTGAAGTTGGCCCCCCAAAGTTATTATTTTTAAATTTAATTAATGCAAATCGTTTGAGAATCGTTTCAGAGGATTTGAGAGTAAAGAAAATTTGTTTGAGAGTTAATAGTTTTTCCGGAAAATTGATTTTAATTTTTGATGTGAAGTTGGCCCCCCCATTTCGTATCTCCTCGAAAAATTGACGTAGAGGTTAAATTTTTTTTTAATCGTTTGAGAATCGTTTGAGAGGATTTGAGAGTTCAAAAAAACTGTTGGAGAGTTAATATTGCAATTGATATTACTTAATTATTGAGTGAGTCATTTCCCCATAATTTCCCCAGTTTCACAGGACTTCGGACCTGCGCAATGCAAATGCGCGGCCGACATGCGCAGACTATATGCGCAGTGTATCTGACTCAACGACAACAATCCTAACCTGGTAGAAAAACAAAATGACAAGAAAAAGAGCAAAGCGAAAGAAGAGGAGATTCCGGCAGTGCCGGAAATGCCCTAACCTTTGGAAAAGAAAAAAACAGTTCGTTAACGCCCAAAGGCAAAGACTGGATCCAAACTGTCCTATTGAAAGGTACGTTTACAAGCTTCGCAGATTCCGACGACTGAAGTGACAAAATTTCTGGAAAAAAAAACTCATAGCAGTGATTTCCACTTCCAGGTAGACACAAGTGCGACTGCGAGGCAAAGACGCACTCCCTCGTCAACAATTCCACCAGCTGCGGCCGCATCGTTTGCGCTCAGGAACGCCCCGGCCTGGGCTTGTTCTGCGGCACTTTGGTTTGGACTCCGAACCAACAACAAATCCTCTCGGGCAAGGCAAAACAGTCCAGCACATAAAACACAAGGAGATTTACACATTGCACCAGCTGCGGCCGCATCGTTTGCGCTAAACTTGTTCCCAAGTTTAATTTGTAAAAACTCTAAAAACCAAAAAGGCGCACGAGAATCGTGCACTTGTATTGTCTAGCTTTCGAAAACTCTATCATCGCCATATACTATGTTGAAATCGATTCCGATATGCAACTTTTGATTTATAGATGAATCCACGTTGGAATCTGATGTCATTCGACCAGGCTGTTCGCAAACAAGCAACCAAGCGCCGCACGAGTATCGTGGACATCGGAATGTATCGTTTTATATCGGAATAGAATCCAACATAGCATATAGCGATGATAGAGTTTTCGAAAGCTAGACAATACAAGTGCACGATTCTCGTGCATCTTTTTGGTTTTTAGAGTTTTTACAAATTAAACTTGGGAACAAGTTTAATTTGGCCTGGGCGTTCCTGAGCGCAAACGATGCGGCCGCAGCTGGTGGAATTGTTGACGAGGGAGTGCGTCTTTCCCTCGCAGTCGCACTTGTGTCTACCTGGAAGTGGAAATCGCTGCCATGAGTTTTTTTTTCCAGAAATTTTGTCACGACGGTCGTCGGAATCTGCGAAGCTTGTAAATGTACCTTTCAATAGGACAGTTTGGATCCAGTCTTTGCCTTTGAGCGTTAACGAACTGTTTTTTTCTTTTCCAAAGGTTAGGGCATTTCCGGCAGTGCCGGAATCTCCTCTTCGTTCGCTTTGCTCTTTTTCTTGTCATTTTGTTTTTCTACCAAGTTAGGATTGTTGTCGTTGAGTCAGATACACTGCGCATATAGTCTGCGCATGTCGGCCGCGTATTTACATTGCGCAGGTCGGAAGTCCTGTGAAACTGGGGGAAATTATGGGGAAATGACTCACTCAATAATTAAGTAATATCAATTGCAATATTAACTCTCCAACAGTTTTTTTGAACTCTCAAATCCTCTCAAACGATTCTCAAACGATTAAAAAAAAATTTAACCTCTACGTCAATTTTTCGAGGAGATACGAAATGGGGGGGCCAACTTCACATCCAAAATTAAAATCAATTTTCCGGAAAAACTATTAACTCTCAAACAATTTTTCTTTACTCTCAAATCCTCTCAAACGATTCTCAAACGATTTGCATTAATTAAATTTAAAAATAATAACTTTGGGGGGCCAACTTCACGGAGGTCGTCGAATGCACGTTCATTCGGATCTTCATGTACGCAATTAACGTTTGTATTTAAATCCAAACAACAAGCCTTACATAAAGCAAATAATAATTTTCCACGCGCCCGGAACGGTAAAACCGGTAGATACAAATTACGAGGAGGTAAAACGACACATTTGATCAATCCCTCAACTATGTTAAGTGAGTTATTCGCACCAAGAAGAACGCGACATTCCTCACCTACATACACACGAGGGTGCCCAATTGGAAATTTTCCAGTTTTACAAACCCATGGGTATAATGAGCAGACATCAACATAACGAATTTTTTCTCCATCTTTGACCTCGTACATATTGACAAAATTCTCCGTTCTCCCTCCAAAAAACGCTTCTCGAGGTTCAAGCGGTGGTAGAATCACCATAGGGTGACTTCTCAAGTATTCTTCCATAACGTTATCATTCTTAATCATTGAATCGTATTCGCATTCCCAAATTTCTGTTAATAAGAAACCCTGTTCTTTAATTCGTGTAGATATCGTCAAAGTACGCTCGTATCGTTGATCCATCGTATCTCCAAATTGCATTCGCTTATCTCTATTCATACGAAAGCAACGTTTACACCCATGCCAAAAACAGCCCTGGAATTGAAACACGTAACGAATATCGTTTTCTTGGTAATATCCATCAACTGCTGGTAATCCATTGGGTAAACGCTGCTCTCTTGAGCGACCGGCGTGAGCGATAATAATACCTTTTTCGCGTTCGAGCCATATGAGCCATGAGACGGCTTTACGCGATTGTTTATCACCCCATCGATATCCACCAGGAGGTAACAACGCGATTTTGTCAACGGGGAGAAAGTTTTTGCGATATACCAATGAACAGGCTGATGCTATTGTACAACTTTCTGCAAACGGGCAAACATTACCACATTGGATAAACAATTTTCGAAATGCGAGGCATGCGCGCCGCAAAACTGATATATCAGCACGACAATATCGCAAAAACTCCTCAGCAAAATTGAAAATATATCCAGAGTCACGAGTTTCTTCGTACCATGCTATAAATCGCTCACGCTCAGCAGCAAACATTTTATCAGTTGAATAAAAATTTAAAGCAGGGAGCGGACCGATATAATTCTGGTTTTCCGGTGTATTAAATAAATGAGGAAATATACCTTTCATTACAACATCAGCAAAACCGAAAGCTCTAGGAAGCGCACTGAGAGACATTGGTAAATAATTTAAACTGTCCAGAAAACAAATTTTTCCCACTTTCATTGAAATTATTTTTGTCCCCCGCATTATCAGTGATGGTAATTGAGTTTTTTGATTTTGAATGAGATAACGCAAAATGAATTGACCATCGAATCCTCGAGCGTTATGCGCAATACAAATAATTTTTTCGAATTTCGAATTTATTGCCAATTTCACCAGACTTCCGACAGGGTCTTCAGCGAATATAAATTCCCTTTGCCCACAAACATCACACTCATTCTCTATTTCATCATCACTTAAACATGATTTGCAGACACGGTGTGCAACACAGAGATTTGGTACATGTACTCGCGATGAATTGTCCCCTCGTAAATGTAAATGCTGCTGCGTCTCAAAATCATAAAATATGAATTGTAATGTCATATCATTTTTCCCCTTCAAGTCTTTAGATCCCGATGCTTTAATTTTCAGCGGTGCAATGAAACAATGGTGTGATACAGGGCGTAAACGACGACAGGTTTTACAAAACGTCTCGCCACATTTATGCGGTAGTTTGTTCCAACTTTTAATCAGTCGTGAACACCCGTGACAAATTTTCAGCATTTCGCAAACACTCGATTCCCTTTTACTCTGAGTTCCACGAACCTTGCGGACTCTCGGTAATTTATGAAATGCTAAACACCGATCTCCGAAAAATGAACGATTGCAATCATCGCAACGAGTGAGTGCCTCTCCAATACTCTGACATTCTGCGGACTTACAGCGAGAACATTGTTTAGAGCAGCGATGCTCGATTGCCCGTGTGTAGCAAGTATTACACAGTGAGCAAAACCCTCGACTTCCAAGAGCACGGACTAGGTTTAAAATTGGTTAAAAATGATGGGATCTTTCATAATAAATTAAGTATAGAGTGTATTTTATTCGACCAAACTCCTGAATAACATTCTCTCGTTCATCAAACAAGGCCGGTGGCCGTTTACCGAATGAGAGAAACTCATATACTACAATAGCAATGCCTTCAGAAGCAAAATATTTCTGGAATAATCGAATTTCACGTAAGCCACATCCTCGAGTTGGAATTTTCACGTGAGCTTTTCGTACAAGCTCTTCAGCTTCAGTACGTTGATCATTCCGACGTGTATCGCGTATTTTCTGCCAATTTTTGTGTAGCTCGCCTGAGCGTAACTCTCCCCCCTCAGCATAAGCATGAGCAGTGACGAGTGATCGTGGTAGGCACAGATTATCACAATTATCTATCTGCAGTATTGAACGTTTAGCTACATCCTCGTGTGAGAGGGGAATACCTCCCCGACCTGCTCCCTGAACACCGCGAACTACACACATTCGTATCTCTAACTCATCTCCATCTATTCTAAACTCGCGAGCGCTCTGCGAAATATCGTTAATAAGTTTCCAGATATCTTCCAGTGCAAATTCTCGTACCGGTCGAAAAGAAAGCCATGCTGCTCCTTGAGAAAAGCCTGGAGAGTTTATTTCCAATCCCGCATAATCATGAGGCTCGCATGACTCCGTGAGATGAGTCATAATATCGAGCATCGCTCCCTGGATCCATGAGAATCGATTTGCATTTTCGGGTGGTTTCCTCAGCTTCAATAAGATTTCTCGCCCCCTTGTCTTGAATCGTCGAAAGTATCGTGCTTGCTCACGTATTATCTGGAAGCGCTCTCCGGGTGGCTGAATACTACCCCAATTTTCTCGCTCTCGTTTTTTCCGACCCCCTATCTGGTGTACTAAAACAATAATTGAAAATGAAGATTTTGTTATCAAAACATTTCTACAAAAGTACCCTGTATTTTGTCTACGAGGAAAAGAAAAAAATACTATATAAATTACTAACACATTTTTTTTTTACCGATCGAACCCATCTACGGCACCTGGATAACGAATGAACATTCCGTTATCCCCATCATCATCCACCCATCCAAAATTGACTACTCGATAGTAGACAAAATTGTCTTCATCAAATGTATAGGAGACGCCCGAATCATACCCTGTGTTTTCAATATATATATTATGACGATAATCGCCACCGATCCCTGAAAATGACTGAAATCCAGGGAGAAAATAAATCGAACAAGCACGAAAAATTGGGAGAAAATCAATAACAAAAGTTGGTTTTTATTGAAATCGAAAAGCCCCGTAATTTCGTGTGATTTGGGCGCCAGTTACTTTTTAAAGTAAAAGTAACAAAAATAAATACAACGAATACAAAAATAAAATAAATAATTCTCTTTTTGATTTCTCCTTTTCTTTGTAACAATAGTAATATTAATAATACTACTGGGGGGGGGGGGGAACTGTACAAATCGGGGCTAGCAAAAAAAAACAAAATTATATAAAAAAAAACGATATCACAATTTCGCAAGAGACTCGTATTATAATCTCAAGGATCGCCGGGTTCCTGTCGCTCTGGCGTTCTTACAAATACCCGTGATTCAAATTAATAATAAAAAAAAATAATAGAAGAAACGAAATCTCGATATAAAAAAAAAATGAAAGGAATTTCCGAACACTTGTGCGGCAAATAGCTCGCGATCTCTCTCCTTTTTTTAAACAAAAATAAATCGACTAAGTAATGCTCGCTGAAACGCAGCGAAATACGCGAATAAAGGGGCAAAGATAATTTACAGGGGGTACGGCGTCGTACGACACGCCGATTCGGACACTCGGCCGAATAAATGACTCTAGGGGGGAAGGGGGGGGGATTCGTACGCACTTTATCAATTATTTTTAACTTAAATCCTAGCACCACAGCACTCTCGTGACGACCAATAATCGCGAAAAGTATTTTTAATATCAATTGAAACGATGTCACGAGTCAGAAGGACTCGGACAACTTATTTATCACGGAAAAGCACTGGCGATAATGATCGACGCGTCCCGGCGAAGATGGCGTCAAGCCACGCGTTCTTTGCCGAAACACCACTGTGAGATAAAACGACTTACTTGTCTTTATCTCGTTCAAAAATGACACCAAAATTATCCACCAATATCCAAAATCGTCTTTCAAAGGGGTCGAGCCGGGTTGTCGTTGTAAAATTGTTGATTTTAATAATTAAGAACGCAAAAATAGTCAAAAAGTTCGAGAGCGCCCACGGTACACACGCCGAGTCGTTGTAGAAGTGACGTCATCTTCTTCTTCGTCCGTCTTCTTCGATCGATGATGCGCGTGGCGATCGATAATGTAATCGATACGCGCATGCCCGCGAACCAATTAGCGCTCGTTAATCATGGTCGCGCTGACACTCGGTGGTAAGGGAGGATGGGGGAAGGAGAAAGGGACTCGTTGCGGGGGGTCTTCGATTGGTGATTTATGCCCGCTCGGGACGCTGGCGTCGTCCTCGCTGTCCCGGAACGCCACCGTGGCGAAAATCCGAACTCGGTGCCGAATTGCATCATGGCGGCTCGCATGGTTCGTTCGATGTTGTGGTGCGTTCGGTGTAGTGCGAGTGACAGGTGCGGGTCGTACGGTATTTCCGAGGTTCTCGTGAGGAATATTGGCGAGGTATCGTGCCAAAACGATGGAGGGTAGGAGCCTGGACGCCGGGGGACTCGTCCGATCGGCGTAATGTTGACGGGCGAACGTCCTTCGTCCGAGGATGTTCGAGTTTGGAGGTTAAGTCCTCCCGACTCGTCTCCTACCGTCCTCAACGTTCCTCGCTGCTCCACGGAGCCTTGGATCTTCGACAGGTAAGGGATTTATTCCCTTACCGTAGGTGAGTTCGCCAATTTATATTTCTGGAGGTTATCGTGGAGGGAAATGTGTGGGTGAGGGGAATTATTCGGGGTGGGACTGAGCGCTGGGGCTTAGTGCGTGGCCTTGGTGCTCCGGACGAGCTTCTTCCTCGTGTGGTCTCGTGGTCGGGTTGTTCTAGGTGCTCTGGACATTCTTCTTAGTGCTTTTGGTGTATTACAGGTGCTTGCTGTGTTTTGAGTGCTCCGGAGAGGTCCGACGGGGCCTCGGAAGGCCAAAAGTAACGCTACGGTGCCCTTAGGGGCCTAAATCTAAGGATAACGGAGAGTGCTGTGGTGGATTCCACCACGACGCAGCCTGTGACGGGGCTACAACGTCAGAATATATATATTGTAACGTTGTGGAATACAACGTCCTCGTAACGTTGTGGAATACAACGTTACGAGGACGGTCCGAATTAAGTGTGGCAAGCGGCCTGGATAGCTCAGTTGGGAGAGCACTCGACCGGCAATCGAGAGGTCCCGGGTTCGAACCCCGGTCCAGTCCCTGCCGCATTTTTTTCGGATCGTTCCTCCTATCCCGTTTCCCCCGTCACAAACTGGCGCCCAACGTGGGGCCACGGCCTCTGAATAATCACGAAAATATTATCGTGGTTGTCGTGGAACCTTCCTTGAGATGTGGTTTTTCCTTCCCCTACAAGCTCCGTAGTACCCCGGTCCCTTCCGTCCCTCAGACACTCCCAGTCTGCAGTACCCCCTGAGTCCCCAGTTCCCAACGAGTGTAAGAGTCTGATCTGTCGGAGATAGATCAACTCTGGTGGGGGGGAGTTGTAACATTGTGGAATACAACGTTACGAGGAAGGTCCGAATCAAGTGTGGCAAGCGGCCTGGATAGTTCAGTTGGGAGAGCACTCGACCGGCAATCGAGAGGTCCCGGGTTCGAACCTCGGTCCAGTCTCTGCCGCATTTTTTTTCGGATCGTTCCTCCTATCCCGTTTCCCCCGTCACAATATATATACATACATTCATATAAATATATATATATATTCATATATGAATGAATATATATATATATATATATATATATATTCATATGAATGTACCGTCCATGAAAGATAATTATAGTAACAGCACTTTTTTTTTTTACCTGAATCGATGTCCTCAAATTCCGACTCTTCCTTTTCCTCCGCCTCTTCTGCCTCTTCGTCTTCCTCAATTTGTTCCTCTTCCTCCTCCCTCTCCTCCTCATGTTCGATATCATCTTCTTCTTCTATGTCTTCTGCCCTTGTTTCTTCGCCGCTGCTACTACTACTACTACTGCTACTACTGCTGCTGGGATTTTCGTCACTTGAATCGAAATTGATACGTCGAACAGCTGATGATCGAGAGAGACCTGAAGGCCCTGCGACCGAGGGGTCATGTGATGAACTATCCATTTCATCATCAGTAAGATACGACGGGCCTGATATTACGATTGCCCCTGGTAATCGAATGGGGAGTTCACGCGCACTGAGCCAGACTTGACTAGTCTTGGGGTGAGCTTCGACCATAGGATTATCATCTTGATCGTGATCGTTCGAATCCGTTCTACCCTCCATGTTAAAATCATAATTTTCATCGTCGGCAGGTAGTTCTTCTTGATATCGACGCACTATATAAATCATGAGTTTATGAGAATAAAATATCTTCGATCCTTGTACCTTCGTATGAAGATACAAAAAATATACAAAAATTGAATAGGCAAAATACTTACTGCGCTCATTGAATATTCCTGTAAACACTGGGTCGTCGCCCCATCCACGCCGTCGTATCACTCTTATCACCGAATCAATAATCGGAGTCGCATGAAAATATCCTGTGTTGTACGCGTAAATTATATCACGTTTGGAGCAGTCTAGTAGTGCACCACGAATTTTCCGGAGCACAACATTCGGTGGCAAATGATACATCATTTCCATCTGTTTAGCACTAGTCCATCTCGATAATAAACGCGGAACACGACGAGCCAAAAATTTTAATAATTCACCCAATAAATATCGCGGAATTATGCGAGACATATTATCACGAAACAAAGACTTCAAACGTCAGAAATTGAATGGAAGATTTTGTACGGTAGACGTAGATATTTGAATAGGTAAAAAGTGCGAATCTTTCCAATTTTGATATGGAGTCGTTACAATATTAAACAAAGAGGAAGTGGGGAAGAGAATTGTAAAAACAGATTTCAAAGGGTTTCGAATGACCCCCACAACATCGTGATCCTAAGCCGACGAAAATGCTGACTGAGAATCATCAAAATACCTCGAATACGACGTGAAAAAAATGGAAAAAATAAGATTATACAGAGACTGCAAATCAGATGAAATTTGAGAGAGTGTGAGGAACGGATCGAATTAGTTTTTTCGTATTCCCACGGAGTATATGAGATTTTACGCTTATCGTTACAAAAAATATTTCAGCGCCTGTTTTTTTTATGACGCTGCACACTAGAGTTTTCGCTGTCTCTGTATGGAGCGGATGTGACGGATCAAGTTCGCTTCATTTACGGAATTTATACATATTATAAAAGAAAGAACGCGGTTGAAAATTTTTAACAATAAATATCGTGTTTTTCTTTATTTTTTTAATTGAGTTAATTTTAATATTGCATACACAGCATTTTGACACGTGAGGATAAATAAACTTTTCGAGACAATTTCGTTACCTGTGAAATGAAATCGGAACTGTACCACTGAATTCTCCAGGTGAGTAAGTGCTAGTGCAACTATAGTTGAAGGTGCGAAGTGGTGGTATGCGGCGGAACATCAAAGACAAACGAAAAATACGATTTTTTCGCTCCAATCACACGACTATTATTTTTTATAAATGGTGGGGGAAAATATATAAAATGATACTCATTCCAAATTCGTATCATTCCGATAGTTATTCGCGAACCTGAAGCATCGTTGAAATGGAGTATTCTGGAACAATGACGGAAGTGCGCCGTGTTTCTTCTTCATCCCAACTCGTAATGGGGGTTGTCTATGGAATGAATAATTCGTTCGGAAAAATAATTGCATCGGGTTTTGAGATGTCTACTGATACCGGTGTTCTGACTCCTGTTGTTAAATTATTGACGAATTCTTTCATTGGCGTAAGCCTTCATATTGACGGTTGGCAAAATTTTAAGTCCGACTATGATAAAATATCTCATTATTTCGGAGGACCCCGGTGGGATACAGAGAGAATGCTTGGCTCAAAAATAGTACATGGATCGCATTGCACTGTTTTTACTTCCTGCTTTCAACAATCTGCAGTTTGCTTTAGCAACAGTCAAACTCCGGCTATTGGAGAGGTTCCCACGATGCAGCGACAGTGTAATATTATCTTGCAGGGCTCGACCTTCAAGAAGTTGAAAGAAGTTAGTCAGTGCATTGATGCTCACATACAAAAACTCCAGCGTGAGAGCGTAGCTGTGAATATGTGTGCAAGCATCATAATCTCCACTATCCGCGAGCTCCTAAGCTCTCACGGAGACCATCAGAATGTCATGCGATTCCTCGACTCGGAAGGCAGCCTCGAGAAAATAATAGAAGAAACTCGGCGAAAAATGAGCGAATCACACCCTGGATTTGTACAAAATTCGATGGATTCGGTGATTTCGGAAATCATTACGCTGTTTCGCTTTGAAATTTGTCAACTCGTAACAGCCTACGAGGGAGATTCACATTAAATTATTCAAAAATAATTCTAGTTTTAAGAATTTATCGATAAGCAGCTAGTAATAATAATTTCTATAATATCGATGAATATAAAATTCTTTCAATTCATAACGAGTATATTGCTTTAAAAAATAAAATAAAATAAAATAATAAAAAAATAAAAAAAAAGTCGGATAAAAACTAGCAGTGCAAACTCGAGTCTTGGTGTTATCTTCTGCTTGTACCTAAGACATCAAACTGCAAATTCTGCAAAAAGATTGGAGTGGGGATAAATGTCCATCCATCCATCCCTAAGAAGTAGATGGTGAGAAGCTCATTAACAGTCTACCATTCGAAGTGAACGCGTTGAAATCGAAAAAAATATAAAAAATGTGTAAGTTACAGTTCAAAAATAATGAATTGGTGGAAAAAAAAAGTGCTTTTGTGAGAAGGTGATTTTAAAAAGTTTTTTTCTTCTAGCTCTTCGTTATGAGGACTACGTCTCTCCATCTGACCCTGAGCCGTATGTGTTTATGCGGATTCAGGTGACGGATAATAAAAGATCTGTCGAGCTAGTATACGACGACCTAGCTGCTGAGGTCGAAAATTAAAAAAAAAAAAAAAAAACCACAAATTTATCGACGAGGAGCCACGGACTTCGAGGTCCGGGAAAAAGCCGCTCGTTCACGAGTCCTCACGAAGCAGCGGAGAGAACGACAGGCGTTTGTTGCCCCCGGGAAAAGGAAGTTAGAGCCTTCCTCATGGACTGACGTGGCGTTTAAAAAAATAAGAACCACGGCTGAGCCTAGGGTGGATCGCGCAGAGCAGTAAGTCTGCATTTATATCTTCTTCACGAATAATAATTTTTTGTTTATTTTTTTACTTTATGAATAAGCAATAGTTTGAAAATTTTATAAAAATCAAAAATGAAATATCTAAACATTTTTTAAAATTGCTGGAGTCTAATAATTTGAGTACACTTTCAGTATTCCATTTTATTGCTAGCATAATGATTATTTCCTTATACTAACTCATATCAAATCTATATGTTTGAAGGGGAGGAAAAAAAATAAGATGGAGGCTCATCCCGATTGATTTCCAGTCACAACGACCCCCGAACATACGGCGGCTGAGTTTCCAGATAAAAAGAATAATGCTGTCGGATGATGATGATGATGAAGGAAAACCAGAAGACCCGTAAGCATCCAATTTTTTTTTCTTTCAAATGTAAAAATTTAGTCGAGTGAATATGCAAAATTTCAATTTATGTGTTTTGATTCTTTTGTTCCAGGAGGATAAAAAAGAAGAGATGGGAAGAATAAAAATTTAATAAAAATGAAAATAAAATTACGCAAATATTAAAGTAAAAACTATGATAATAATTGTATTTTTCACAATTTCGAAAAATAAAATGAAAACTAGATTCATTCTTTCAAAAAAATTTTCTCGCTAAATAGCTTCTCCTTATTATTTTCATACATTTATAAAATATCACTATCATCATTATCATAAAAATAAATAAAGTAGATACACGGTACAGGTATGGTTCCCTTCACACATTCACCACATTCACACCTCCCTTCACCCCTCACCTAACCACCAAGCTGTTTACCTGTGGAGGGGAGAAAAATAGCTTGGAATGGGTAGGTGGTTGGTGGGGGAAGGAGTGGGGGTGAGAGTGGGGGGCGCCATACCTGTACCTATTCTACTCACGACAACTCATGACACCTTTTTGTTTTTGAATTGTAACTAATTTTATTGGATTAACAAATAGTGAATGAAAAACAAAAGTGTGAAAATGATAAAATCGTCGAAATCAGGGATCAAGTCCGAGTCGACCTTTCGCGATGTACAGTGAATCTTAGAATGAACTTAAAAATTGTATGGTATAACTCTGTAACGTCGGCTCTTCCCTTTTTAGGAGGGAGAAGCTGACATTTCGAGAGTTTGTGTCGCGTATCCTCATTGGTTAATCCTTTTTTATAAAAAAAATAAAATTTTGCCCGGTGGTCAATTTTCGAAGCGGTAAAATCCCCCGCATTCAAGTACCGAGAGTGGTTCCTCCGCGTGTACGTCCGATCAACCCTAACGGTAGCACCGTTGTAAAACACATATGGTCGCCAGAGACGGACCCGCGGATTTTCCGATCATAAAATAATTTACACACCCGAAACGGATTATGTTCGCTTCGTGCGCTGCCTCGCATAATTCTCGGTAAACCATAAAAAAAGGTCAAAAAATAAAAAATAGGCTCCCGTGAGAATACGCGACTTTTGGTCTGGGGACTGAACAGTATTCACTTTCCTTTGATTGAGCTTTGATGTTTGATGTAGAATTATCAAAAAGTGATACAGGCATTCCAAAAGTTTTATGTACAGTTTTCCCCTGTGGTAGTAAGGTTGCGGCTATGCCAGTAAATGCCATCATGCATACGCGTTTACCTTTACTTTTCAGCAAATGACAAATCGTTGTGTAAATAAATGTTTTGCCTGACCCACCCGGACCATCGATATAAAAACAATTGTTGCAATTTTTCGATCTACTATCATTCATTACGGCGTCAATAATAATATCTACAATTTCTTTTTGTTTATTATTCAAACTCGCATATTGCTGTTCACCTATTTCTTGATGCTGTTGCGGAATTATATCGTTGTCATCCGTTTCTATTTCTGAAATTTATTGCATGCTCGGAAACATATCAAAGCTTGAACCTTCAGTCATGAGCATCGTATTTATCTGTACGTATGCTTTTCTTTTGGCTTCAAGTACTCCAAAGTTCCTTGCAAAATCCAGAGACAATCCATCTTTAAATTCTTCCTAGAGATCTTCTGGATGAGCTGGTTGGCAATGGATCAGAATGCGTACAAACAATCTACGCAACTGTATCGGCATCATCCATACCTCTGCTTCATGCATTGCTCTTTTCCATTCATCATCATCATCGATGAGACCTAGTGCTAAACATGTAGCTGCATAAGTGTCATGAACTACTCCATTAACTGTTCTGAGTTTATCAAAACTTGTTGCGCCTTTAATATTTAGTAACAATAATCGAAGATGAAATAACTCTGTTTGTGTTGGACTAACTGAATATATTCGCCCAATAACGTTGAATTGAGCTTTACGCGATACCCAATGGTAAATATTAGTATCTTTTTCTTTTCTGAAGACATAATGAGATGGAATTTCACTGTACACGTATTGTTTTGCTTGTTCATCTCGGGCATTTAATGAAAAATAGTCCATCAACATAGTCTGTTTTTCTAACGCGATTCTAATTGCATCGTCATTATCAAGTTCATCATGGATTGTAACATTCTGTTGATTTTGTAAATGAATTGGTAAGCGCATTATTGAATGACTTTTATCATGCAGTGGTTTACTTAAGATTCTCCAGCAAGCTTCCACAGGGCCAACATATCGTGTTTCGATGTAATTACGAATTTCATCGTGTTCAATAGGTTGATCATCTGCAGTTTCACTAACAACAATTGCGGCTGCATCATGTCCCTTATATATATACTTTGTGACGACTTTTTCCAACGGTCGCACAAAATATTCCGATCTCGATAATTCCTTGGACGCCAGCCTAAGATGACCTTAGACAAATTTTATTCGAAATTATCGAGAACGAACATAAAGGTTTCCCGGTCGTAGCTGTAGTTAAAAACCAAGTTGGTAGAGGGGCGTGTCTAGGCAAATTGACAAAATAATCACTCTTTACTCACTCGAAAATCCGGAATTACAATTGGAATTTATTTAATAAAAAAAAAACAATAATGAAAATATTTTTCCGGAAAATTGATAATATAAATTACAAATATTATAATATAAATTAAAGAATAATTTCAAGTTAATTTTCGATAACAAAATTATTTTACAATAAAATTCTGTTAACCGTCGACAAATCGTTTTTACAAAGTATTCGGCTCGATCGCCCACGATACACAATTTCGTAACATTAAGGATTTCGCCATTAACGCACTTTAAAGATATGTGACCCGATCGATACCGACAATTATATAACAAAAATTACTAAATCTATGGATCTCGAGATTGAACAAAATTATAATAGAATTCCTCTCGGCAATTCAAATTTATTAAACGACAACGACAAATCGCGAGAGATAAAAATCGCGAGACAAGGCGTAACCAGGATTTTCCAAACGCGTGCGTACCCCGAAACAATATCGCTCGTTAAACACCAAAATTCTTTCAAAAAGATACTCGCGAGTAATGCATTACGAAATATCATAAAACGACAATAAGAGCGAAACGACGGCTCACCACTACAGTTTCCGTAGGACGAGATCCGGAAAAAGACCACGGAAAATCTCTCCATCGATATTCTGGCGGCGTCGGATTTTTGATCAGGAACGGCAACGGCCCGAGAAAAGACATCCTCCGTCATTGCTGCCCAAAACTCGAGTCTCCGATCATTGTCGCGAGAGCAAGTACGCGGACTAGGGTCCTAACCCCCCACCCTTAGCCTACTCGCGAGAATCGCAGCCGTTTGTTCTAGAATTTTCGAGAGTTTTCAAGAACCTTCTCTCGCCGACCTGACCTCAACGTATTATTTTGAATTCCGACGATATGCTGAGCCGATACGTTTGATATTATGCTGAGCGTTAATTTCGATGTTTTGTTGAGCGGTATTTTCGATGTTTTGTTGAGCGGTATTTTCGATGTTTTGACACGATGAAATTGTGCCTTCGGCTTCCAACGAGAATATGGCGATCTCTAGATGCTGATGGACGCATCCTGAGGTTAGACAGCTGAGGGTGAGGGCATGGAGTTAGCGACCCACGCGTAATGACCTTCAACAGCGAAACTCGAAATTTGAATTTCCCTCTGCTCTCCGACTCGATGACGTTTCGGTATCCCCTCTCTGAATCGCCTAAGCCTTCCTTGACTCGTAATTATCGTGGATAACCGCCGCTCGCTCGTACAATAATAAAAAAAAATAAATGAAAATAAATTAATATTCGGTAATACGCTCGCATTTGGCCCTTCTGGATTTGCTCGAGAGAAATTCTTCGATGCCGAAGAACGCTCCTTTCTCGTGCCGTGCCAATTTTTAATCATTTTGTGACGTGGGCAAAATTACCACGTCACAACTTATATAAATATTTCACAGATTTGATGCTCGACACAATTTCAACATTTATGTGACAATTTAGTAATTCCAATAAAGCTGGATTGTGAGGTACGACATTAGAATTATCAACGACGTACCCATCATGACGTGAATATTTTTTGCCAGTTTCTCTACGACGGTAATAAGGATAACCGTTTTCATCCAGTGTTGTTTCTTCTTTGAAATGTTTGGGGTAATTTTTCGAACACTTACCATTAACCAAACACCAACTACCACATGGACCGTGAATCATATGTTTCATTACTATGTTATGCAAATTAACATTTTCTGTTTGATCTGGTATTTCAGCTGATATACACTACCGTCGGAAAGTTTCCGGACAAAAGTCTGAAAAAGTTGCCACACTCTTTTTCATGTTATTCCGTCGATAACGTGGATAAATTAATTTAATAAACGGCATTTTAAAGGGGAGAAATCCCATTTCATTTTGCTTTTTTTGAAAAATTTTTGCGATTTTTTTCACGACTAGGACGTCATTTTGAAAACGACCATTTTTCGTCTTTTTTTTTCTTTTTTACAGAGCGACCGCGTTTTCAGTAGAAATTTTTTTTTTCAATTTCTTTGACCGGATCTTGAAAAGGCAAAACTTAAGCTTCAATTTCGTTTTTTATAAAATCCGTTACGATTTTTTTTAAAAAAGTTATCATGTTTTTGGCGAAAAAAGACGGAATTCAGAAATTCCTGCGTAACACGAAAACTATTACATTTAGAAAAAAATCTTAAAGGAGTGAAAAGTTGCCTCTGAGATTGTTCTAGTCACTCGATTTTTTCCAGATTTTTTTCCGAAATTTTTTTTTCCGTTGATTTTAGTCGAACTCCAGGTCTATCAATTTCCGTAATTTAAAAACTATGGGTTTTTTCACCAAAAGTCAAGGACAAAAAAGTTTTATTTCTTCATTTTAAACATTTTGGAATTTTTTCAGATTTTTTTCTCCGATGATGTGCATCATCATCGTCAACATCGTCGGATAAAAAAATTCGAAAAAAATCTGAAAAAAATCCAAAACGTTCAAAATGAAGAAATAAAACTTTTTTGTCCTTGGACTTTTGGTGAAAAAACCCATAGTTTTTAAATTACGGAAATTGATAGACCTGGAGTTCGACTAAAATCAACGAAAAAAAAAATTTCAAAAAAAATCTGGAAAAAATCGAGTGACTAGAACAATCTCAGAGGCAACTTTTCACTCCTTTAAGATTTTTTTCTAAATGTGATAGTTTTCGTGTTACGCAGGAATTACTGAATTCCGTCTTTTTTCGCCAAAAACATGATAACTTTCTCAAAAAAATCGTAACGGATTTTATAAAAAACGAAATTGAAGCTTGAGTTTTGCCTTTTCAAGATCCGGTCGAAGAAATTGAAAAAAAAATTTCTACTGAAAACGCGGTCGCTCCGTAAAAAGGAAAAAAAAGACGAAAAATGGTCGTTTTCAAAATGACGTCCTAATCGTAAAAAAATCGCAAAAATTTTTCAAAAAAAGCAAAATGAAATGGGATTTCTCCCTTTAAAATGCCGTTTATTAAATTAATTTATCTACGTTATCGACGGAATAACATGAAAAAGAGTGTGGCAACTTTTTCCGACTTTTGTCCGGAAACTTTCCGACGGTAGTGTATACTTATTGACAAATTCTGCAGTCGTTATTTTGAAATTATGCTTTAACGTAACTAACAAATGCATGTGTGGCAATCCGCGTTTCTGAAATTCAATAACGTTGACGTAAGCTGCAGGAACTCCAAAAAAATTTTTTTTCACCATTAAGTCAACCAAGTAATCTTTCTTTACATTGAAAACACGCGCAACAATATCTGGTCTATCTGAGGGACATTGTCCAGCTAAAAGATTTTCTTGAATTTCACGCCATTTCGGATTACACGTCATGGTTATGAAAAGGTCAGGCTTACCATATTTGCGAACAATTGCTATAGCATCTTGATATAACTGTAACATATTTCGCGGTGATTCTGTAAATGTAGATGGAAGAATCACGATTTTACCAACTTGATTGCCCATTGTGTCAGCTCTTTTCTGTAAATGATCAATTAGTCCTTGGTATGATTTAGCACGTAAACGTGTTTGGTTGTTTTTGCAATACTGAATTCTATCCTTTTCTACTTTAACATTACTGTCAACAATCCATTGTTGGAATAACCTACGTCCCAATAAAAATATATTGAATTCATCTCTGATAGCCATTCTAAATTTAATATACGCTGCGCGTGTCACTCGAAATAATGGATAAATCCATGGTTCGACATTAGAATCCATTGTGTGCTAACAAATTGCAAAGTCTTCGTATTGATATTACGTATTGTGACGTAAACTCTGGAATCTCTCCATCTGCGGTAGTGGAGAACACTGCAGCTACTTCGCTTGTTCGTTGGAAGTTATATCGATTTCGATCTAATCCTGGTTTCAACGTGAATAATAGACTTATTTCAGGTTCAATGTCACTATTCAACGATCGCTGTTGATTTTGAAGTTCTTCATTCATCATTTGATACGATTGAGCAAATACATTATTTGCACGAAAAAATGTATCGAGATCTTTAATTATTTCTGGTTTTAATTCTGAATTTTCTTCGCTACGAAATTGAATAGCTTCGTTTTGATCTACAATGAAGAGTTGACCGTAACTCGGGTTCTCGTCTGCATTAGGATACAATGAAGTATTTATTTGGTAATAAATTTGCCCATGGATCTTGAAACAATATGGTCCTGATCGTCTGTTATTAAAATTTACAAAATTAGCATTAAATGACGCGAATGAAAATGAATTATTATAACATCGAATACGTTCAAAAAAGTGTTTACTTTCTTCATGCAGACTATTGAATAATTTTTTTTTAAAAATCGGAGGATTTGGGAGAGTTTCAATCGACACTTCTCCATGACTACAACAATCATTGAAAGAGAGTTTATTAGCAACTCTTTCTTGAGCGAAATGTTTAGCTTTACAGTTTGAGCATAGTACGTTCATTACTCCAATGTAATGCTCACTGATATTCCTCCCTTCTCCAGGATCATATTGTAATTCAGATCCTTGATTTTGGTGCGTAGATCGTTGACATCTTATATCACAATCGATTGTAATAGCGTATGTGGATGGTAATTCGATTATGCGAGGTCTCAATCTGGGTTCTCCAGTACTGGCACTTGTGGATGCATGTGACGTATTTCCATCTAAAGCTGTGGTGTTGCTTCGATGTACTACATTACGGGCTTCTGCACGTCGACGTCGCTGGTTATCATTTCTTTTTTCCTTTCTTAATCGTTGAAATTCTTCTTCCTCCGCAACTGTTCTTTGGATTCGACGTTTTGGCATTTTTCGAATTCAAATAAATAAAATATTCGGTAAATCAATGATTTGCAATATTGTAATATCACAATTAAAATTTTGTGTTTTTCAATATTGATTAATGTTCTACTCCGATCTTTTGTCTTGTAATATTTCTCAACTCTTCTCTTTCTATTGAATCTCGGTTTCAATCTGGTAGGAAATGTTTATTTTTCGTTTGTGATTGTCTTTCATCTATGTCATTTATCATTCATCTAGGTCATTGATCTGTTAGACGAAGAAGTTAGACGAAAAAGTTAGACGAGGAGTAACCTATCGTCTCATGGAGTACTTACGTATTTTTATTACAGCCTAACCGGTTTGGCCCAGCTTCGATTAGAGATTTTGTACTTCGATGATTGGTTTTTTATTAATTCGATAAACTGCCTCTTGTATTCTCACTTCCTTATCACAGAATATCCACTCCGAAATAATGTCAAATAAACGATCACACACTATACATCCAGTGCATTAGTTATGACAAATAATCTAAAGTTGAACTGACATGTTACTGAAAGATGAATATCGAGAAACAGCTCACAATCGTCGTCTGGGTCTCGTTGTAGTAGTCGTCGTCATCGCCGTCGAAGTAATTTTCTTCATCGTAGTTGTCGTCCTCGTTGTCGTGGTCCTCGTCATCGTCGTCTGCGTTGTCGTGGTCCTCGTCATCGTCGTCTGCGTTGTCATTGTCGTCGTCATCGTCGTCCGTTGTCGTCATTGACCTTGTCACTCTCGTTTAACTTATTTTCCTTGTCTTCGTTATTGTCGTAAAAATTGATGTATTTTATTTTTCAATAAAAAGAGTCACTTCGTTGAATGTTATTTTATTTAGACAAATCTTGACATAATAACATCTTTAAAAAATTAATGAAACACAATCCGACGGAAATAAATGAATGACAAATCCTTTATTCATGTCAACAATATTAAGGATTTGAAAAATCATTTTTATTTATCAATTATTATATATACATGAAGATGGTCACGTGCATATGGCATTTGAAAATATCAATATTTATCACTATATTTATGATCATTGGTTGAACGGCTTGGCACTTGATTCCACTTCTTCGGTTCGTGATAGCACCAAAAGGATAAACTCCCATCAATGACTCTTGATTTTCTGGAAAAAATAAAAATTCATATATAATTAAGTAAGTCTATAAAGTATTGTAATTAATATAAACATTTTTGCAAACCTTTTCATTTTCCCGGTTTCCGTCTTCCTCTTCCGGTACATTGTGGGGTCTCTTTTGGGGTATTGAACGAAAACCATTCCTTAAATTAACATCGTCCATTATTTCAGAATCGACAATGACAATTTGACTTATGTCTTTAGCCTGTAAATACGGTGAACCAACTGAAAATACGAAAATAAGTGTGTGATCAATATTTTTTTATGTAAAATAAAACAATATTTTCATACCAATTTAGACTACAATGTCTATCATAATCATTGTGATTGATAAAAAGATTAAAAAAAAAAAATTAAATGTCAAAAAACCATCAAGTATGAAGATTTCTATTCAACTCTATGATAGTTCAAAAATGTATAAGAAGTATGTATATTTACATTTGTCCTTTTTTATTTCACCTCTCACTTCTATATGCGTTACTGCGCCAAGACTTTCGATATCGCTGTATTGTGCAATATGAACACGCAATTTGTACTGCCCATCGGTAATCGCCCCTATTCCGTAGCTGGAATTTCCAGTGGTTGACGTGAAAAAAGGAACTTTAATGAAGCCCTCGACGACTGGAACACAAATATTCAATAAAAATTAATTTAAAAACAGATTTTATTAATTATTTGATTATCAACCAAATAATAATCATTTTCAATTCTTACCAATAAGTTGATTGGAGTCGCTAATGGAATTCCTTAATGAAACTTTTGTATAGCATTGTTGATCTTCCATTTTTAATTGGCCCATGATGTCTACACGTGTACTACGTTGAACCGACAGCTCAACGGCAATAACGTCGTCGCTTGCGTTGGCGAAATTCGGATTCACCGCTAGAGCCTTTCCGTTCCAAATTCGTATAATCTGAAAATTATTATATGAATTGTTATTATCCATTGAGCATCTATTTTCTTTACTATGTACATTCATGATTATTCAAAATACCATTAGTTTATCATGATGTATAATTTATTTTATTTTTAATTTATTAATAATATTTTATAATAATTTATTATTCACTTACATCTCCGCAGCGCAAGGTAGCTTCATACTTATTCGCTACCTCTTCCCACAGTAATACCCGCATTTTCCTCCCTTTACCGTTGCTCACTACGAAATTGTATAAAACTTTCTTCACACCTTTGCCGACCAGTTTGGAACCCTCGATACTGTCTATGTACCCAGTGAAATGGCTGAAGATTTTTAACGGAAAAGTAATTAATATCGATATAATTTCTAATTCCACGTACCTATCCTATCCACGTACCTGTTGTCGTCGTCCTCGTCGTCCTCGTCGTCCTCGTCATCCCCGTCACCCTCGTCACCATCGTCCACATCCACGTGCCCTCGTTGTCATCGTCATCGTCCTCGTCGTCATCGTCCTCGTCGTCTACGTTTACATCGTCATGTCCTTGTCATCGTTGTCCTCGTCGTACTCGTCATCCCCGTCACCCTCGTCACCATCATCCACACCCACGTGTCCTCGTTGTCATCGTCATCGTCCTCGTCGTCATCGTCCTCGTCGTCATCGTCCTCGTCGTCATCGTCCTCGTCGTCATCGTCCTCGTCGTCATCGTCCTCGTCGTCATCGTCTTCGTCGTCATTGTCCTCGTCGTCGTCGTCATCCCGATCACCGTCGTCCACATCCATGTGTCCTCGTTGTCATCGTTATCGTCTACGTTTACATCCTCGTCATCGTCGTCGTCGTCCTCGTCGTCATCCCCATCACCGTCGTCCACATCCACGTGTTCTCGTTGTCATAGTTATCGTCTAAGTTTACATCGTCGTTATCCTCGTCATCGTCGTCGTCGTTGTCGTCGTCGTCGTCGTCATCCCCGTCACCCTCGTCCACATCCACGTGTTCTCGTTGTCATCGTCATCGTTTGCGTCGCCATCGTCGTCGTCGTCATCATCGTCCTCGTCACCGACGTCGTCTTCGTTGTCCTCGTCCTCGTCATCGTCATCGTTATCGTCATCGTCGTTGTCGTCGTCGTCGTCATCCCCGTCATCATCCCCGTCATCCCCGTCATCCCCGTCACCCTTATCCACATCCACGTGTCCTCGTTGTCATCGTCGTCGTCGTCATGGTCGTCATCCCCGTCACCCTCGTCCACATCCACGTGTCCTCGTTGGCATCGTTATCGTCTACGTTCACATCGTCGTTATCCTCGTCGTCGTCATCGTCGAACTCGTCGTCCTCGTCGTCATCGTCCAGGTCATCGTCATGCTCGTTGTCATGTCCTCGTCGTTTTTCATCGTCCACGTCAACGTCATCATCATGCTCGTTGTCATGTCCTCATCCTTTTTTAAAATGAATTTATAATGGTACTTACATCGTTTCGTCTCCCGCAATAAATTCGTCCATTCCTTCATTGCTGGTAAATTCCTTAGTTGACGTCGTAAATTCTCCCGTCGTTAATGTTGTCATTTTCTTATTATTTTCACTTTTTTCGCGTCACTTTTATCGATAAATATATTCGCGATGAAAAAATGTGTCACTTTTTGACGTCTATCATATGATCGTGCTTCGCGGCAACTGATGATGCTCATGGCAACGAATAAATAAAACCATGACCATGGCAACGAATAGAGGCTCCATATTCGACACTGATACGTCGCAAGCCTGCATGGCAACGAATAAACAAAACCATGGCAACGAATAGAGGCTTCAGATTTCGATATATCGAAATGTCTTTTTTAAGAAAGGATATTGAAAAGTCTAGCCTTAACTTTTTTTGATCCCCCGGAGCTACTGTCTGGGAGGAATAATTGTACGTGTCTCAATTTTTTACAGCTTTTTAAAATGAAATTTACTTACCATGTGTGGTCTTACAAAAACACAAATCACAAAAAGGGACATAAAATGGAAAAGAATTTTTCGACTGAAGTACTACTATCGCTCATAGTCACTGACTGATCGAGTGCTTAGACTAAAATATTTTTTCAATTTAATACTGTTCGTTTATATTTTTTAAATCCAGAACTTGTTTTATTCTTGTTTTCGTCGTATGGAGTGTACGGTAAAACAACATTACATTCGCCGATAGCATTTTTTTTGTAAGGAGTAAATAGGTTCCAAATATATGACTATTAACGCTTTCATAGTTTAAATTGATTTCATGATCGTTTGTGAAATTCCGTACCTCTGAGACAGGCATATAGTCAAATGGAAGTGAACAAATAAAGCTTCGCCATACGGAGGAGCGTGCCTTACGGTGTGGAAATATTTTCCAGCGTATTAATAGAAATTCGTTCATTTGTCAAGACCAGATATGTATTCATAGTAAGGCGTCCGTTATTTCCTAAATTGACTTTTTTCACTTGGGTATGGTCTAAATCGTTTGTTCATTGTCGAAAAACAATTTTAAAAATATATATGGGGCATTCCACGCTAAACCACCCAGCCCGTGAACCTCACCACTTTCGATTTTGTTGAAAATTTTTCATCCATTAGTACTTAGTAGAAGAAGTTCTACGGAATTTTTTTCGACTTTTATCTTAACCCGTAATAAGATGGTGATTTTTTCAAAATTTCATACAAATTTTTTTAAATGCCCATAACTCATTCGGAAACATGGTTATCAAACAATAATTGTAAGTCATTTTCTTCGTCTTAAATCGTAGTTTCATAAAAAAAAATCGGAAAAAAAAATAAAAACCGATTTTCATATGTTTTTTTCACTTTTTATTCAAAAATATTTTTTTTCCAAAACTTGGACCCTTTTGATTTTTTCAAAAAAATTCACTGATTTCCTAAAGACATTTTTGCATGTATGAAAAAATCCGTAGCTTGTGATATCCAGAATTTCGATTTTATTCCTATTTTCTAAGGTGCTGAACATCTGTTCTGTCTGGGGTGATTCTGCATATCTTGTTGTATATCATTTAGATTTCGGAAAAGAAAGCTTTCGTGTTCACGTGTCTTTTTCTGAGATTTTTTCATGAATCCATTCCATTTTTTCATGGATGGTATCACATATATGCGGTATCTGTTTCCTGACAGATTTCAGCTCTAAAATATCATTCTCTAGATATTTTTAAATGAGATGAGTTTTTGTATGATCTTGAGGCATGCACCTAACCGTGCGTTACCAGCAGAAATTGCTTCTCGAACATGTATTTTATTGTAAATAAATATAGCATAAGAATCGCCATATTTTTGGAAAAAACTTGTGCCTGGTGAAATTAGGTCATAACCATAACAATAATTTGATGAAAATTGATGTTTCAAGGATAGCTGAATACAAATCCGATGAGCGTTTTTTAAAATTCAACATGGCGGTTTCAATGAGGCGGACAAAAAAATGAAAAATATCGCTCAGGCTATGAAATTTTTTATCAAAGCCTTCCGAGGTTAACGATTATGAATCAAATATCGAATTTTCGAAACTCAAGCTGCTGGATCTAGCGCATGGAGGAACAAGAAATTGAAAATATCGCTATAGCTGGGAAATATTGTATGTAGGGGTTTTACGGTTCGCTGATTACGAATCCGAAAATCCATTTTTTTAATTTCAGATGGTGGGTGGATTATGGCGTAAAAATATAAAAATGATCCCTCCGTCGTTAGAGTTTGTATATAAGAGTCTTCAGAGACGTTCATTGCGAATCCGAAATAGATCTTATAAAACGGAATGTAGCGAATTGGAATGTAGAATCAAGAGGCGTGGTGGAGACTCGACGCCAAAATATTAAAAAAGGAAGCTTGAGCTCGCCCTGCCGCACACTTATATACGCGAACATAGTCATTTCCGACCTTAAAAAATACGTGTAAATTAATTGCGATTTTGTATTGTCACTGATCACACATCGGAATATCAATTTTTATTAGTCATAGAGATCAAAATGGTGAAAGTTTATTATTTATTAAGATGATAAAAGCTACTAATAGATAATAATAATATGATAATAATGAGAGCAGTCTGAAGGATATGTTCCGCCTGCTCCCATGACAGCAAAGTAGTTTTTCGGCTTTTAAGTCTGTCATGTTGGCACTGCTATTACAAATCATGAAAAATAAATATCGGATTCGTTATCAGTGAAACCCGATATCCCCATATACAAGGTTCCAAAGCTAAAGCGTTATTCGAAATTTTATTGTCAGCCATATATTCGTAAACGTGAATTTCGGCAATGTGAGCCCAGATTTATAAGCAACACCAAAAGCCCTTACATCCAAAATTTAAAAACTAGCGCGATATCATTAACTATTCGAATCACCATATTGGATTATTAAAATAACTAGTTGCACAGAAGATGACGCACATGAACGGGTTAAGAAAAACACATGATCCTTTGGCTTATTCGTGGTGGAAAATATAATAAAAATCGAAATTATGGATATCACAAGCTACGGATTTTTCCATACATGTAAAAATGTCTTTAGGAACTCGTTGAATTTTTTCGAAAAAATAAAAAGGGTGCAAGTTTCAGAAAAAAAATATTTTTGAATAAAAAGTGAAAAAAACATGAAAATCAGTTTTCATTTTTTTTCGATTTTTTTTTTTCTGAAACTACGATTTAAGACCAAGAAAATAACCTACTATTATTTTTTAATACCCATATTTCCGAATGAGTTATGGGCATTGTAACAGCCCTGTAGTCCTCATACCTATTTCCAATCCCTTTCCCACACAACACCCGAAACCTCACATCCGCTCTATCCTCGCATCAACTCTTTCCCATGCATTTCTCTCTCTCTCCCCGCTTATCAGTCCCAAGTCAGCGCATTCCACCCCTTCAGTCCCGCGGTCCACAGTAGCCACCGCACCCGGGCCTTAGCGCGCCTGTCGCCTCGGTATTACTCCGCGGAGTAATACCAATTAGCGTAGGAACAATGGGCCCTACTTCCAACCGTCCTGACGTGCGTCCCAACTCCGGCAGTTCATCTCCATCTCTCGACTCATTAACTTGCACTCTCTCTCAGTATACCGATTCAGTCTCTAATAAAACTTCCCTTCAACTTATTCAACCCCGTTTGCACTCTTTTATCAAACCCCCTTTTCGGCCCATCACAAACTGGCGTCAGAAGTGCGATCCAAAAACATGCGCCACAAATAATTTTTTTTTCTTTGTAACAGCACTGTTGTCCTTATACCATAATCCTAAATCCTTTCCCACACTGTCACCAGAATCGTCACATCCGCTCTACCTCTACATTAACTCGTTCCCACATACCTTACTCCCAAGTCAGCACATTCCTCACTTCTGCCCCGCGGCTCACACCAACCGCCGCACGCCTAACACGCGTCGACCGTCTCGTTATCACTCCACGGAGTGATACTAATAACGCCGAGACAAAGGGCCCTACTTCCTACCGTCCCGACGAGAGTCCCCGCTCTCGTCAGTTCATCTCCATCTCCCGACTCATTAACACTCTCACTCTCTATATATCAGTCTCCAATAAATAGCTAAACTTTAACCCTTTTGTCTCCACCTTTATTTAATACCTTTCGGCCCATCACAAACTGGCGTCAGAAGTGGGATCCAAAAACACGCGCCACAAATAATTTTTTTTTCTCTTTTTCCAAAAATAATAATAATAATAAAAAAAAAACTAGAAAATTTCAGTAAGAAAGTGACAAAATACTTCACCGAGTTAAAAAGTGTAAAGTTCAACACCGACTACAACAGAAAAGAAATTCAAAAGAAAATTTATAACAATCAAGAGTAAACTTCAAAAAGAAAAATAGTAGAAAATTTCAGAAAAGTGACAAAATTTTCCAGTGAAGTTGGAAGTGCCAAATTTTAACATCGAACTCATCAATTAAAACAACAGGAAATAATTTGGAAAAGAAATCCCGAACTTCAAAAAAAAAATAATAATATAATAAAAAATAAAAATAAAATAAAGGAACAGTGCGACCCAAATAATTCCAAGCATCCCCAATAATCTATCTTTCCGAAAGTACAAGTGAAAAATTCTAATTGACTTTCAAAAAAGGAATGTACAATTCAACGAAATTTATTAAATTCACCAGCTTATTAAACACAATTAAACATATTTTGAGCCAATAAAATTTATATTCGACAAACATAATAAATCAAAGTGAAAAAATTACAACAAATGTGATAATTTTCAGTGAATTTTTCGTAAAGAAGAAAGAAAATAAGAAGGACAATCCAGCACAATAATCGAAATTCAACATTTTCTCAAAATTTAATTCTGCGTATTCCGAATCAACTAAAATTCTCACTTAAAAAGTATATCACAATTTAAGCGCAGACAAATCGAACAAAAGTGATAATTCATATAATTTTAGATATTGTTAGTAATTCGTACAAAAATAACTGTGAGAACTCAATAAAAACAAACAAAAAAAAACACTGTTGAATCTATAAAAGTGATTACTTCAAGAAGATAGAAAAACTCAAAGCAACCAAAATTCATCATCAATAATAAACCCCAGAAAATATCACATATTGGAACCAATCTCTGAATTCTACGAAACATCATCATCGATCAAAATCACCACAGCATCAATCTTTTTCACGCAATTGGAATCATCCCGGAATTATACCAAAAACGGTTTGGAATATTTTGAAGGAAGGAAGGAAGGAAGACCGAATCTGACAGATAAGCAATAAAATAATTTCAAAATCATACATATTTGACTCATAATAAACCGTAAGTACTTTTTCATTTGCAGTAAAAATGCTGTATGCGATTGCAGAGGAATAAAATTTTCTATTCGATTTTTTCTTCATTACTTTTATGAAATATGTTTTCAAGACACGATCATAATGACAGTTACAATAACAGGTCCGAAAATAAATACCATGATAGTTCACGAAACAAATGTCACGACAGTTCACAAAATCGGAACTATAGAGACCATTCACGCGATAGATTCAACAAATACCAAAAATATCTATACGACAGACACGAGAGTAGATCAATAGCCAAATACAATTATCATCAAAATAATTCTCAAGATAGACGAATTTACAATTCCTCAAACTATTACCACAGAGAAAACGATCGCGACAGATATCACCTGCGTAATAGTTCTCACGAGAGATATTGCGACAGATACAACAACCAGCGTGACAGCTCTTATGACAAACATCGTGACAACCACGAGAGTAGTCATCGAGATAAATACCGTACAAATTCACGCAATAATTATCGAAATGACTCACGCGACCCGATACTGTAACAATTCGAACGATCGACGCCGTAAGAATCCAAACAACCGATATCGCAAAAATTCAAACGATCGAGACAGACATCACAGTAACGACCGAGAAAACCGATTTTCGCAAATACATGATTCACGATACAGACAAAGAGAACAAATCCACTCTAATCACAGATGTAACACACATGAAAATTACGATAGATACCGTGCTGAATCACAAAATTACGACTCACGTGTCAATTCTTACAATAACTTCGACGACCGATACCGCGAAAAGTCATACAACGAGCGTTTCCAAAATCAACACCGCTCTCCAGATCGATATTCAAAAAACGAGTAGGTAGTCTTGTGGAAAAGTGCGACACGAGACAGATTATCAAAGCACTCAGTTCAAAATAGCAAGTTCACAACAAGCAGCTCCAATTTTATTGCCACCTAGATCGAGAACCGTTATTCATTTTTTATTTTATTATTTTGGAGTGGGCTCAAACATGCCTTTCATGTCAACGCAGCAAAATCAGTCGACACAACAAAAACGTTCCACAGCACATCGATATTCCAGATGCACGTTCTCGCCAGGTACACATCGACGTCGTCGGACCGCTTCCACCCTCCAAGCTCACAATGATCGACCGTTTCACACGTTGGCCTGAAGCAATTCCAATCGTAGACATCACAGCCGACATTATCGTAAAAGCGTTTTTTGCGGGTTAGATTTCTCGTTTTGGTTCTCCGGCTATTGTAACAACTGATAGAGGAGCACAATTCGAATCTCAACTTTTTCGTGCACTGACGTATCTCATAGGAGTAGAACGAACGAGAACAACGGCGTATCATCCGGCATCCAACGGTCTGATCGAACGGTAGCACAGGTCAATGAAAGCAGCAATAACTTGCCATGCAAAACGAGATTGGATCGACGTTTTGCCTGTCGCGCTACTGGGTTCACGCACCAGTTACAAGGAGGATTCAAAAGCCTCTGTAGCTGAAATGGTATACGGGACTACGTTACATCTTCCTGGAGAGTATGTCATTCACGAAGAAGTCACCAATGAACCACAAAACCTATCCTGCCCAAAAAAAAGTCCAATTCGTTTTTCGATCTCTGCCAAATTAAAATACTCAGAGGGGGGTGGGGGGTAATGTAGCTTATGTCGGTACATAATAAATCTACCATATCCACCGAACTACGGTCGAGAACATTCTCGAAAAGCCCGGTCACATGCTTTGGTTTTCCCCCACGGGCTTGGCGTAGCGGAGCAGAGCAAGCGGCCATGAGGTCACTTCCGTCCAGACACTTGAACCCGTCACACGTGTTGCATATATTCAACGTGATCTGTCGTAAGACAAGTATATAAAATAAAGTATAGAAATAACGTCAAGGAATTGTTGGTGGAGTGAATTTATTTCCTGACAATACCTATACACTGACTTGATATGAAATGAGAACGACTTTTCGACGATTCGCTGGGGGGAGAGGACGGACGGTGGTTCTACACACACGCGAAGCGAATATATAGCCTGGTCGAGCGTCCTGAGCCGAAGGCAGGACAGAAGGTGGATCGGTAATGGTGTGGGGGTGTTTTTCCGATCGAGTTTTTACTCGATCAAAAAGGCTATCATTGCCGTACTTAGTATTATCTGTACTAACAGGTAACCGCGAGTGCCATCACACGCGGAAAGGTCCCCTGATGTTAACTGCATAGTTTTGGACTCGAGATTCCGAGTATTTTCTTTGTTATTAACAAATTAGTGAAAAAAACGCACTTTTTTTAGTTTTTTGCTTATAAAACGAAAACCAATGGAGCTATGGAAACGCAACTGAAAGACGAAATGTAGAGAATAAAAATGCGAAAAGAATGAGCTCTGGAACGATCCGATCGGTTAACAATGAACGGAGAAAATTAAAAAAAATCTTTGTTTTTTTGCATGATTGTAGGTATTGATAGATACTTCCTCTGTGAAAAATCCAGTCGCTATCGGATAGTTTTTTAGTTATGGCACTCAGAAGTCAAAAGGGCCATTTTCAAGTCAAGGGTCAAAGATCACTCTTTAAAAGGGGAAAAAAAGACGAAAAATGGTCGTTCTCAAAATGACGTCCCAGTCGTAAAAAAAATCGCAAAAATTCTTCAAAAAAAGCAAAATAAAATAGGATTTCTCTTTTTTGAAGTGCCGTTTATTTAATTTATTTATCTATATTATTAACGGAATGGCACGAAAAAGAGTGCGGGAACTTTTTCGGACTTTGGTTCGGAAACTTTCTGATGGAAGTGTATTTAAACGATGTACTGTAACGAGATTTTTCCCTGAAAGGGTACGATCTGTCCCTTCCCGGCTCACCTGACCCGCTAACCGTGCAGGAACGTGTTGGCGGGGTTGGGCTGGGCGCCAGGTACGAGAGTACCGCCGGGAAACTGACTTTTGTTTTGCCCAACCTCACCAAACGCGGTTGACCGACCTACACGAAACAGGTGACCGAGGACGGTCCGGCTACTCAGCTCCAACTGAGATACACAATGGTAGAGGGGCTGGCCCAGGGGAGAGTAACGACACAACGAAATGAAATAACGGTGGTCAACACAAGTAGTATTAATAAATAATCATTGAATTTATTGCATTTACTCGGTTACACGTGATAGGGGTGTCGATAGAACTCGAGGCGGGAACGCCACTCGCGAATCAATCCAGATGACAAAATTCAACAGGAATAATCGCAACGGAGGTAATAGATAACACGCGAACAAGCATTGTGAGATCCAATATGGAGCAGGTAAGCAATGCGGCGTCATTGGCAATAGGCAACTTGACGGTTTACACGCTTCGTAGTGATCAATTCGAAACCGGAGGACGCAAAGAAAATTATAGCGAAATCAATAAAATAATAGAATTATAATCATTGCGAGGTAATTCGTCATGGATAAGGTAAGCAATGGGTCGCCATCGGCGTGAGGAAACTCGACGAGGTACGCGCTTTGGAGCGATCAAATCAAATCGGATAACGTAAAAAAAGTAACCGAATAAACACTGCGAGGTAATCCGACATGGATCAGGTAAGCAATATGTAACGTCATTGGCGGGAGGCAGCTTGACGATTTGCGCGCTTCGTAGCGATCGATTCGAATCCAAAATAACGTATGAAAAAAATAACGTGATTACGAAATTACTACGCAAGGGAGCATTGCTAGGGAATCCAAACAGGGATGAGGTAGGCAATGTGACGTCATTGGCGTGAGGCAGCTCGACGATTTGCACGCTTCGTAGCGATAGGTTCGAATCGAAATAACGTACGAAAAATTATAATGAGATGAATAAAATAATACAAGAATAAGCATTGCGAGATAATCCAGCAGGGATGAGATTAGCAATGCGGAGCCATTCGTGTGAAGCACGTGACGATTTCATTTAATATTACCGAGGCTCCATATTTCCGGGGCTCCACCGAGGTACGAGCACCCGCGATAGATACGAGCCTGTCGTTCGACAAAAGAAAAATAGAACACGAGAAAGGAAACAACGAATAATATTACAAAATATGCGCGAAATAAAACTGAAGCTGAAGTAACTCGAAAGAAAATAAATCAAGAACATTCCTGTGCAATACGCTATAGATAGAGTATACGAGTACGCGCGGCGAAGAAAGAGAATAACGCAAACACGCGCGGGACGACGCTGGCCTTGAGCGCGCGGGGAGAGAGAGATTGAGCCGAGCGAAAATGCTCGAAATTTGGCGATAAACGAAACTCGAAAATTACGACGTAATATTCATCGTAATATTCTTGACCAAAACTATTAATTTAAATGCAATAATGCTAACAAATTCTGTTAATTAATAATACGCGCAATAATTCGGATCGTGAGCGTGTTCGATCGCCTCCTCGTAGTTCTCCGTACTCTAATTATTTCATCCCGGCAGGTGAACGCGAGACTATCGCAAAAGAACACCTCCGTTCAAACATCTAATCTTTTTAAATAATCGCAACAATAATGCCAACAAATATCGCCAAATAAATAAAATGAGAGTACGAAGAGGCGAACGAAAGACACATGGAGAAAGAAGAGGAACGAGCTCACCGGGAAGACCGTCTGAACCACCATAATCTATATCGTTAATCCACAGGGCACTTACACTTTCGACTCACCGCAACTGATATCGATCGAAGACTCATGACCCCTTACCTCGTTCGTAGGCAAGAGCTCCCAAATTCGCGCTATCCCCACTACTCATTACCCCCCACGACGGTCCGCGCTCCCCGATCCCAGCACTGGACTATGCTCCGTCTTTCTTACTCTCACGGTTTACGCGGTATTTCGGAGTTTTTTGCGTTTAGGTCGAAATTCTCATCCCCACCACGGTTCAACGGACGAAGGATCGACGTTGAGCAGTGGTGATCGATATCGATTTTCGTTTCACGCGCTCGAAATTCACATTTTTATCCAAACGAAGATTGTTCCCTTGGTCACCTTCCTCTCGAGCAATCCGGCGATCGACGTCTCCGTAAAAAGGGGAGGCCTCCCTCATGAACACAAGCGTCCCTGAGTTCACGGTGGGCCCACACTTAAACCACCAGGAAAATCAGCACCTTAAGTACGGAGACGAACCCAAACCCCATCAGACGAGGTGCCGATTTTAATGAACCACGGCTTCCAAGGGCACAATGACGGGTATTGCAACTCTTGGTTGCTACGGCGAGAGGGCTGGCGGGCAGCTTCGTAAATTGAGCCTTTTTCCGGCGCGAGCCCTCGACACCCACGTAGTAAATCGGCTCGTACGATCCTACCGTTATTAAGTGAACTTGGGGCGCGCGATTGACCTGAAAGAATTCTTATTAAAAGGGCTGGTACACGAGCGCGCTTCCCCTCGTGACGAGAAAAGTAATATGGTAGATTCTCATTGAAATTCGCGAAATGCGTGATCGGTAAGGGTGGCTCGCTCGTTCTCAAGGAATTATTACGGCAAAACGCATCGATATAACTTATTAGTTCTCGCTCAGTATCTCTCCCTCACTTACGCTTTATTGGTCAGTTCCCGATAACTATCGCTAAGGTTACAAAAGGTACGCAGCTTTCCTGTCATATTACGGAACCAATAAAATATAATCAAAAGAATACGGACTTATCATACTTGAAACGAAGTCTTGACCGGAAGTGGAGTCCTCTCTCGAGCCAGCCGCGGCGAGTCGACGTGCGTCGGTCAAAACAGGACCGTGAATCCGGTCCACTGGTCCACACGGATGCGTATGAGTGGCGTGGCTTGAAATGTCACGTCACAGTACACACTCCGATGTTACGTTTTGTAAATTTATATTGAAAGATACAACGGCGTACGTTGGAACTTGGAACAATAGTAACATGGTTTTGACGCCGATTACCAAGCTCCAACGTGTACTTCCTTTTCTTTATCACCCTCATTTATTTATAAATTATGAGCTGTTGTGTATTATAACAAAAAAAAAATTATGAAGCGGTTAAAAGGACAGTAAGTAAAATTAGCAGTTGCATCCATCGATGCCGTGTGCTATTGGCTGCACGTGCTCCGATTTTTATTCGGTTCTTTAATTGTTAAATCGTTGCCGAAGGTCTAGCGGTTTGTATTTTTTTAGTCTGCGTGAGATGCGATTTCTGTCGAGCAGTTGTGTTACTAGCTGGTTTGGATGTTGGTCGATTCGCGTTTCGTAATTGGTGCTGTGTTTTCTGGCCGTACTTCTGATCGTATCAATTCCGAGATATTTGTGTAGCGTGGCGTTAGATACATACCAGGGAGCATTTGTTATTGCTCTAAGCATTTTCGATTGCAATCTTTGAAGGATTTTAATATTAGAATTACTAGCAATGCCCCAAAGTTGGATCCCGTACGTCCAGATTGGTTCGAGGATTGTTTTGTATATAATGAGTTTGTTGTATAGCGATAATTTCGATTTCTTGCCTATTAGCAATCTTTTTCAATTTTAGATCGAGTTCTTTTCTTTTCTTTCTTATATGGCTTGCCCAGGTTGATCTTTTTTTCGACTTGTGGATGGCGCTGGTTATTCAATTCGACTGGAGGGCAGTGATTTTTCCACATTGTGACAGGATTGCCACTGAGTGAAAATTTATTTCTTTAGTAAACGGAAGCGAAATTTCTTAAGAATTCTTAGGCATGCGAAGTAACTACGACGCACGTGCAGTAACTACGGCGCATACGCAGGCGCTGCCGTACATGAATGAAAACGAAGTTTTGCGTGGTACCTTTGAAAGTGGTAACAAACTATGAAATGTTTTCCAGTACTGTGATGCTGTTATAATTTTATCGTTGTATTTTTGGCAATAATCTATGGAGAAATTTTTCGCATATAACTTATAATAGAATACTCGCGATTTCAAATTACAGAAGTTACAGATTTTTTTTTTCAATTTCAATCGACAAAATACACTTTTCTGGACAGGAAAAAAAAACACTGATATATCAATCATTAATATATTTTTCTATCAATTATGCATGTTTGTATCACATTTCTTATATATTTGGTCTTTCCATGAGCAGAGTTTGATAGACAATGAGAATAAGGAAAAGTAATACATTTCAACATAGTCAACATCTCATATATTTCTAATTTTAAAAAAATCAATTGATATTGCGTTTCAATGAAACGAATGAATAAAAAGCTTTGGGCCATGAGCCATGACCGATAATAAATAATAATCAAAATAAAAGAAATTATTTCTTATCAATAGAAATAAACTGCACTAAGTATTTTTGCAGTCACAAACTAAGCATTTTGCAGAAACAATAACAAAATTTCAGCGTTTACTCGTTCTTTTTCACGTCTCCACCGCCTTCGATGGACCCATCTTTTTTATTTCTATCATAAATCGTGTCATTATGATAGGCAATCAATTTTTTATCGATTGATGAATTTAAGAACGAATCAGTTACATTCAACGATTTCGTATGCAAAATACCTGTAAGAGTTTTATTGCCTAAGCGATTACGAATTTTCGTTTTATTGAGGTTTATCGCCGAGAAAAATCGCTCAACAGCAGCACTAGAGTGAGGCAAACAAAGTAGCTCGAGAATGAATTTTGTTAACAGCGGAAATTTCTGTTCGTCGTTACCAAGTGTTATTTTTGAAACCGCAACCCAAAACTTCAAGGATGAACCATGTGTGTTACGTCCTCGGGAGCTTATCGGAATTAGAGAGAACGCAACACGGTAGTGACTCCTCTTTCGGGTCAAGACAATCAAGTCCTTTACCCAGGGACGGGAGCCTCGTCTTACGATATGGAATTAAATGAATGTATGGAGAGGGGTCCGCGCAGCCGTGATTTAGGGGAGAAATGATAAATAGGAAGTTTTTATATATTCGTTTGAATTACTCACGTTGACAAGCTTGGTGTTGCTTTATTCCTTTATATGCTGGGTTTACAAATCGCCGTGGTTATAATAGTTTACACAAAACAGTTGACAATACGCAAGCACACTCACTATATAGATTATATAAGTGGTAATTAAGTTGAGGACTGAAGAACCTCGGTTAATCAAGTACGTTTAACTTTAAGGTCTGGGAAATAAATCAGATTTAGGATGCAATGTCACTGATTTTAAGGTTGGTAAATTCTGAAGCAAACGGAATTTAGTAGGATAATCAGATGCGATACTGATGCGACACAACTATCAGCAAAGTCCCGGAAAAGAATAACTGGATTTTTTCTAAGTCCAAGTGAAGCGAAAATTCACAAATCGGCTGCTGGACAGAGCCTTCGGCTAGCTGGATGATTCGAAGTTGAAGTATTGAAGATCTCCGAAGAACTGTGAACTCTTGAAGAACTGCTCGAAGAACTCTGGTTGAAGGACTCCCGATGAACTCTGGTTGAAGGACTCCCGATGAACTCTCGTTGAAGGTCCGGTGCATGGAGTTTTATAAGAAGTACCCCTCTCGGAGGTTGTCGTCACCCCTAAAATTCCCTCTTCCATGCGTACGTGGATTTTTCTGATTCGCCAAGGATTCCCTCATTAGTTCGCTGATTCGTCAAGAACGGGTGGTTCCGCTGTTTTTGGTGGATCTTGCCCCCTTCTTATCAGTTTCATCCCTGCTCTGTTGATGTCCGCGCTGCTAAATGGTCAGTGGTGGGAAGCATTGTCTTAATTCATATGATCGGCGTGTCACTTGGGTTTTTCCCAAAAATATGACGCATCTTCTTGCTGTGTATAGTTGACATGTTCCCTCTCGTCTCCTTAACAGTTGCTTGGTGACTTCTCCTCTAGCAAATTTATGAGGTGTTGGATGACTCGGTCCTCCGAATGGGTTGTGCGTGCCTCCGATGGGTATCGGTGAAATAAAGGTCCGGGGAGCGGAGAATAAGATGCGTATGTATTGATTAGTAATACGCGGGTGACCTAGGCAGTAGGCGAGAGCAAATTTTTATGCATGCTCCTTCTCATTTGCTTGCCTCCCCTTGACATACTTTTCACTTGGTACTGTTCCCTTCGTTGTGCTTGTTATACTGGGATCCGTTGATTTTTGTACTGACACGTATGACCATTTGGTTCTAATGAATCAGTTTTTCTTTTATTACTTATTACTTGAGATGTATCGATTCTGAGCTGGGATATATGATCATTTGTTCCTAGATGGATTACAGTTCCTCTTCTAGATTTTTATAGTTTTGTTTTTCATTTATTTGTTAGTATAGGGTAATCCACTGGTTACCATTCTCCTGACGTTCCAGTTATTGATTTATGGAAATCCAAATTTTGGGTAGGATGTAACATGTGTATCAACGTCGATTTCCGTATTTTTGAGTTCTCTCCATTCCCTATCTATTTGATTCAGTTCGTTGTAAGACACGAGGTTCGGAAAATATGATGCCAGAGGTGCAATCGAAGGAATTTTTTAGATATTTTGAGGATCGATTACAGAGAGTTCTTTGATAATCTTCGGAGTTTTCACACGAAAGTTGCATCTTTTCATGATTTGCTGGCATGCCACAATATAAAATTGCAGACACCTCTTTCGAAAATCACCCAATTGCGCCACATCCAGATCCATTGTTCCGTTGTGAATGTTGGCACATATTTTTGGTCCAAGATAAACTTCTTCCAACGTAATGAAGTTGTGAGGAAGTTCAAAATTAACTTTTTCCAATTTGGTACTTTTCAAATATTCTGGTTTCAAAAAGCAATCCAATATGGACTTGTAAGTTGCAGTAATGTTCCCGTATAGTAGGTGAATCTTCGTTTCTTCTGATTGCATTTCAACGTTTAAACGATTGAAGAATGGAAGGAAGAATTCGAGAAACTCTAGGTACCTGCGAATATATTTTTCACGACATCTTGAAAGAATCATATCAGCTGCTAGAATTTTGTCGACCAAAACGGCTTCTGTGAAGTATAAGATTAAGGCATCATATTGTTCTAACAATCTCTTCACAACTTGTTGCATACTGTGACGATTATTTTTTTATTTTTATTTTTACCCGTTGCCGCCACAAAACCGCAATCGTACTCGATCGATTTTATTTCAATATTTTAAATAAAAGAAAGGATGTTAATGAAAATTGGGCGCCAGTCGCCGAGACGACTCGATCGAGGTAGAAAGGGAAATTTGTCCGACAGGCTCAACGGGAAGGGTTGGGTGTTCCAAAAATAAAAAAAATTTAACGAAAAGTCAAGTATGATAGCGAGAATTCTCACTTATATTTAGATGACACTCGCTTATTATAATTTGTTACAACTCTCCCGGGAGACACGCTTATAAATTGAATACAATGAAATTACAACGCTCGGAATTATTTTATAGTCGCGAGGAAAGAAAAATCGCGAGACCATGCACTCTCTCTCTCACTCTTAGCCGGGAGACCTACACACTCTCTACATATTTACACGAGCCCATCCGTTTTCTTCCCGGAACTACTCGGGAATGAAAAGAAATTTTCGAAAAAGACGATGACGAATAAGAGAGATTTTTGAGACGATTTTATTTAAATCTCTAACCAAACCCCCGATAATCAGTTGCTTGTCGGGCTAATTTTATTCTCCGCGAAGATTCTCCGGCCTCACACAATTTATCATAACGATTTGACACGCAGTTTCACTCACACTCGCACACAAATGCTCGCCACTTTTCCTCTCGGACGAACGGATTATTAAACTAATTATTTTGCCCTCGAAACACGAAACGAAATTGAGATTTTCACACGCGGCCACGACTATATCCCGAACTTTATTAACGAAAGAAAAAGAATATAAAATGATGACTTTTCCGACGGTCTCGCGAAGTCCCGAGGTTATAATAAGGAACGTCCCGAAACGGACAAGGCCATCGCTGCCGCGACCGACGTATCGGTAATTATTACAGATTCTTAATTCCTTTCTGTTTTAATCGACAGTGATTTTATTCAAGTAGACGGGAAAATTTACGTGTGGAGAGCTCACCAACCCAATCGGAAAGCGAAAGCGAGGCGAACTTACGTTTTTGTTGTTTTTCCGATTACGTCCGTCGTACTCGACACCCAGCGAAAATCTCACGAAATTATGTTCTTGCGTGGCTCAACGGTCTCTCTCCCCTCCCGTTCTCCTATTGTACGAAGTATTCCCGAATATGGAAAAATTGACAGGTTCGTCGCACGATGATTTGTCGCGAGCGTAAGACGGGGCTCTCGCATTTATAATTTTCGGGATTTTTCTTTTTTTTTTTGTTTAGTTTCCCGGTGATTATTCTTCCCCTGGCTCAACTATAAAGATTATAATTCTGCTGACAGACCGTCGTTATTTTTACTTCTTTCCGTTTCTTTATTCCAAATGTTAGAGTTTTGGCGTTGCTCGGTACGGTCCTGGTAGGAGAACGGGACAATGTGATTCTTGGCTCCCGGCGAAATTCAAATCTAGCGAGTCCCTGCTCGAAATACGTTATCATCAACGAAGCATTGGCTAAACGTACGAGTCCCTGGTCGAAGTACGTTATCATCAACGAAGCATTGGCCAAACGTACGAGTCCCTGCTCGAAGTACGTTATCATCGACGTTTTTATCCGGGAGTTGCCTCAACTTTCGTTTCGTTTGACCTCGAATTTCGCTGAGACTCCTTGGTCTGGATCCTGGATCCTCCCGTCTCTCAAGATAACCCAGAATAAAAAGTAAACGTTTCGGGATGCAATTTATATAAAAAATAAGAACATGACAAGAAGGAATTCGTTCGAGGTAGATCCTACGAGGTCGTGTCGTGGCCGGGGCGTCGAGTAAGGCGGACCATTACACCGTATTTTCTCCTCTATTATTTTGGTGGCGGTGTCAAAAAAAAACCACCGTTACAATACATATAATCAGGGATTTTTGGGAATTTTTTCAAATTTGAAAAACGAAGATTTTTTTTTCAACTTCTTTTTCCAATACGGGTTGTTTATAAAAATCTAAAAAAAAAAATCAGGGCGTCTGTTTGAGAAAGCCGTTGAGTATGATTTGTTGGGATGGAAATAGATCGTGATGCGGGTGGAAAATAAAATGGCCGACGCCGCGTGGTTGAGAGCGCGAAAACCACTTGTCCTTTATAGAGTAAAATATGAGTCAATTTGTAACATTCCGATGAGTTCGACGAGTGCACAATGTTTGATTAGTCTCGATCGAGACGATTGAATCCCGTGAGTTGAATTAAATTAATTACAATTACGTGAAACAATGAGAAAGTGCCGTGAGAGATGGACGAATGCACGTGGCTTGGCGTCACCACGTGTTAAGTAGAGTTCGAAATGCTGGTGTACTCTTTTATTGATGATTGCGCACCGTTGCGACAACCTGAGTTAACTTAGTGAGCCCGAAGGAGTGAGTAAATCACATGAAAACGATAATGAGTGCAGAACAGTACTGTTTGATTATGATAATAAGATTGCGAAAATTGGCACGGTGTAACGCGTGACACAGACCGGTCAAGCGTCGAGCCTGACCAAAGATGGCTGCTGTCGTCGTTGGCCGGCACAAAGTTTTCGTTCTCGCTGTCAAGCGAGTCGATTTCGTGTCGTCGCGAGAGCGGCCAGGAGGTGCTTCCCCGGTGTGAATCGCTGGAGAAGCTCACGTCATGTGTTAGGTGACGTGAATTCTCGAACAGTGTCTTTCAGACTCGATGTAATCATATCAAAAAATGAATCAAATTGGAAAAAAGTCCGCTGTTTTGGTGTGGAATATCTTGGTCACCTTATTTGATTTAAGCTTAAAAATTTAAAAGGATGCAGAAAGAGTAAATCATAATATACTATAGTAGATGGACGATAAGGGGACTTCGATACGTGCAAATCGATATTGCTGTAGCCCTCACACCACTCCAAATCTACTAGTACCTCTTCATCAATATGACAGCAGCAGCTACAATTTCGACGAGTGCCTTAAACGATGACGAGAGTATTAGTGTCCCTGACTATCCCACGACAGTATTATATGGGCAGTATTCGGATGATCAAGTCGTTTCGAAAGTAGCTTACATCAAGGGGGCAGATTTCTTTACAATGAAAAAAAATCGCTGATTTTGCGGATTTTTTTTTTTTTTTAATGAAAGGAATTATTCCACATTTTTCGAACTTTGGCATTTAATGAAGTGTACTTTGATTTATCGAAGCGTACTTTTAATGTTGTAAAGAAATAAATGAGATATTGAGATAAAGCAGGTCGTCTCAGATCGAGCACCACCAGCAAGTCGCCGCGACTCTGGTATTTTCTTTTTGTTTATTTGTATACATCCTAAACCTATACGATCGAAGATTTCTATTGAAAACATTGACGATTCGTTGCTGAACCTAAAAAAATAGCAATAAATTTAAAAAAAATGTAAGAATTATACGACTTGTAGATAGAATTAGCGATTTTTAATAATATTTTTCGTATATTGTAACGATACGATTTGACCGACCAGGTGAACGCCGCTACGCGTCGGTTTATGAAAAAACGTGATTTCATTCGAATTTAACGATATATTACACAAAATTGATTGAATATTGTCGCCTTTCGCGTCGCGTCCCGGAATTTTTTGAATAAACTGTGTAATTTTCGTTTCTCTTTTCGTGTTCGCGATGTTCAATAATCTCTAACGAGCAAGGAGACTTGTAAGAAACAATAAACCGATGCGGTTACTGTACGAAAAATCAATAATGATTTTTTTTGCGACAAAATTGTATTTTTCTTTTGTTTTACAATAAATTATTCTTTTCGTATTTATTTCTGCCGTGTTTGCGTCTTATTTTAATCCTGCGCGTTTTCTATTAGTTTTATTCGGTTGCGATGAAAAGATATGATAATCAAAATCATTGAAAACGATATCATAAATTAGGAAAATAATTGAATTAGACGATACTTCGCGTCACGATAAAAAAAATATGAAAATTGAAAACGATGTCTCCGATAAAGAATTATTTGATCATTCAATTATCATAAATAATGGAGAATGTCTTGGAATGACTTTCTTTTGATAACGCTTTTCATACGCTTTTGTTTATTCAATGCTAATCAAATCATACAAAAGTGACATTGATTCTATATAATAATGATAATTTGAATTGTTTTATAAGTTTTATAAACGAAAGGTCTTACCGCTGCCTTTTGGATTATTGAGACAATATTTCGCTTTTATATTTGCTTTGTTTTCGTTTAATTAATTTTTTATTGATAATCCAAAAGTAAAATTCTCTTACAAAATTGATAATTAATAATATATAATTATTTGATTCGATATAAACTCGAATTCTTACTGCAGCCTCTTGGATTAACAATTGAAAATAAATATAGCTAATGACTAACTCGGATAAAATTTAATCAAACGTAAATTTAATAAATAAATTAATCAATAAATAATTCATCCCTGTTTCTGGCAACCACCAGAAAAGAGGTAAAAAAAAATAAGGAAAGCGTGAATCAGGCTATGGGCTTTAAACGTTGTCGAATGTCGCCAATACCCCTCTGTCATACAGGTAAGAATGCAGACTCCAGGCTATGAGATTGAAACGTCACCGAATCGTTCCGATACCCTGAGCGTCCACGAGGTAAGGTAAATTTATGACCGCGGGCAATGGGATTGAAGCGTCGCCGGATCGTTCCGATACTCCGTGCATCAAAAATTCGGAAGAGTAAAATAGGTGTGACCCTGAGCTATGGGATTGAAACGTCGCCGGATCGGTCCGATCCCCAGGTATTAAGGAAAGTAGGAAGAAAGGTATAATGGATGGCCAGAATCAGGGAGAGAGAGTCCAGAGCTCTTACAATTAGTAGGTCCGAATCAGTCTGAGAAGTCAGAGGAACTGCTGCTCTGAGCGGTCGCGCACCGCTTTTTATACCTCACTTTTCCCTCGCTTTCGATGCGCCGCTTAATTTAAGGAAGATCATGCGTTACTTGTGATTCAAAAAAGCAACTAAACTTTTTTGCTCTTTTGATGATCAAAGAAACGATTAAAATTTATTTTCTCAATTATTAAAATTATTTTCTCAATTATTATAACTTATTTGTTGGGAAAAATAAAAATTGAACATAATGATAGTCTTTAAATACTTCCATAGTAAAATCCTCAAGCAAAATGTGGCAACAGTGCTTTTTTACTTATGTGTATATTGTGTATATGTACGTACGTGTATCGAAAACGCACAAAATAAGACAAGATCTTAAATCAATTTTCCGTAAAAATGAGTGAAAGCCGATTTAACGGCAGATTTTGTAAAAAAAAATGCGATCAAGTGGAAAAAAAATGTGATTGAAAGTAATAAACGACGACATGAACATTCCGAAGGTAAATATGCAATTATTTTACGTCAAATTTGAGGTTAGGTATGGCGATATGAGTTGTTTGCGTTACTGGGCTTTTTAAACTATTAGAATTCATGTGTGCATACAAAATAAATTTACAATTAATTACTTTCTTCTAATATTATTAATTTATTTCATCAAATATTCCTCACACTGTTAATTCAGTTCCCTCAGAGTTGAGTGGACGTCGGATTTTTTATCTGAAATTATTGATGAAAGATTTATGGTGCGATTCTTGCAAAATTCCATTGAGTTTCCGAGATGCCAATAAAGAGTCACAGAGTGGATTGGCTAGCACGTTCGACATATTATAAAATGTAGCGGATTTTCCTAATACATCAAGTAAGCACTTCAGCTATCGAACCAAGTTTATCAACAAGACCAACTTATACGATAAACTGAAAGATTGTAACCGGCAAGTATATTATATAATTTTGTCCAACTGATTTCGAATGACATTATAAATACAAGTTATGATAAAGCTGTTTTTATTTTAAAAAGATGTTATTGAGAGTGGTATTGGCAAAAATTCAAACGGATTGAAAGAAAAGTAGGTGTTGCGATCGTTGCGATTGAAGACTTAGCTTCGGAGAGTTGTCTACAGAATTTAAAACTAGAAAGAGAAATGACGATAAAGAGGGAAGGGTAAAAGGCGTAACATCGATTAAGTTATAAGTTCAATTAGTTATAGGTATTTACCCCGGCGTTAAAAAAAACTATTTTTCACACATTTGCAACAATCCGTTTGTCATGATTCTTATAATTTGTAATATTTTATTGATAAAATTTATTGATATTAATAGCTTGAGAGAATTAGACTATTGGACCGAAGATAAGATCGTTAGACTAACAATTAGTTTTGACGCTGGGTGGCAGAAGAAAGGATCTGGTCGTTCGTACAACAGCATGACAGGTATGTACAGTAATAATTTCAATTTTCTGACTATAATAATGAATAGAATTAGTTATATGATGAATTAAAAAAGTTATTTAATTAATTTCGTTTTTCCAGATCACGGTACTGCTAATGGTTTTTACACAAGTAAAGTGATAGGTTATGCGACCAGAAATAAACGTTGTAGCACGTGCGAACATTATGAGAGAGCTGTTGAGCAGTTTAATAATAACACAGATGAGAATTTAATAAAAAAAAGACCACGTTTCGATGTTACCAATCCAACCCATTCTAAAGAAGATGCTGCTCAAAGTTTCATGCAATATTTAGAGTCAATTGGTAAAAAGGTAATTTTATTAGCACACAATTGCTTTAGATTCGATCGCCCGACAGTGATTACTTTCATGGAAAGAGCAGGACGCTTGAATGAATCTTTAACAACAGTCGTGGGATTTGCAGATTCATTGCCACTATTTAGCAAAATTAAAAAGTAAACGGGGAGCAAAAGCTAGTTATGCACAAGTTGCACTGGCTGACGAGTTTTTATCTTCTGATACATCAGCAGGGGAACATAATGCAATTAATGATATTGAGGTGCTACGAAAGGTTGTGAAAAATTCGGAAATTGATATAGCAACTGAAGACATTTTGAAAAACGTCATAAGTGTTGCCTCGATAGTTTCGGAAAAGTCAAGAAAAATAGAGGCATTGTTAATTTGAAAAAATCTCTCCAATGTCTCAAATACAATCCAAGCAATGGAAGCGGGTTATCTACTCATATAATCAATAAAATAGCAACTGCAGGTATGACAATAGAAAAAATTAAACAGTGTTTTTTTGTCTAGTGGGCCGAAAGGGTGCACGTTTTACTAGGGATATCAACGGATAAACACGTATGACAAAAAACAAAAAGATCATTGATAGTTTGTGCTAAAAATTGAACACTTCGGTAGCTGATAATAATCAATAAATTAGATATCAACAAACGTTATTACACCAAATGTTTTAAAATCGGTTAATAAAAATGTTGTAAAACCAAATATTGTAACGATACGCACTTATCGACCGAGTGTACGTCGCTACGCGTCGGTTCATGCTTCTTAAATTAAAAAGGAGCAGGTATGAAAGAACGTGAAAAAACGCGGATTTTGTGTAAAAAATATAACAAAACGAAATTTATTCAATTTAGCGATGCGTTTTACAAAATAAAGATCTCGCGAATAAATTTATAGAGAGATATCGATCGCGTTACCAGATTTACGAAAACTGTTTCTTTATCTTTTAAGGGAATGCATCAGTCAGTATCTTGCCACCGTGAGTGCGAGAGAGATAGCTGCAAATTTCTAAAGTGAAATTCTTCAACACGGTTTGTCTGATTACAAAAAGGCCCTGTCAGCGGATTTTTGCCATCGTCCTGCGTCCGCTGACAGAGCCTTTTTGTAATCGGTCAAACTGTACGGAAGAATTTCGATTTCGAAAATTCGAAGTGAGGTTAGGTGACTGATCCATGCCCTTAATTTTTATTCTTATTTTTGTTCTTTATTTTTATTTTGTTTGCGTTGTATTCGAATTTCTAACGAATACGGAGATTCGGAAGAAACAAGAATCGTTGCAGTTTACTGTACGAAAATCGATGAGGATTTTCTTGATTTACAAAATAAACAATTTTTCTTTTATTTATTTCCGCTTTGTTGGTGTTTTATTAACTATCGCACGCCCGCTTTTTGTTGTGTCTCCCGTGTTATACAATAATAAAAAAAACATTGAATCGTAAATTGGCTTTTTATCATTTTCTTATTTTGTTTTGTCCTGAAACAACTTGTTTTATTCTGCTTATTTAGCTTCTATTCATTTTTCAAATGCTCAAAATTAACCACAATCCAGAAGTGATTCGACTCGATATAATAATAATAAATTTGATAAATTTTTGTATAAACTAAAGTTCTTACTGCTGCCTTTTGGATTGTCGTTCAGAATAATGATAATCGTCTTATTTTCTTTTCTTTTTATTTCAAAAATCAGTTATAAATCCAAGAGTATTGATTAAATTCACTTTCTTTTATTATTTTATATTATTTTTCACTTTATTTACGAATATCACTTTATTTGCGAATAATTTCACGGTGACCTCTTGGATGTATAATTAAATCAACAGTTCCGCTCAGACTGCCTCGGCTATATTTTTATCAATTTGAATTTAATTTAAAAATAAATAAATAATTATTCCAGCCTGTTTCCAACAATCATAAATAATAAATGAAATAATAATAGGTAAGTACGACTCAGGCTACGGACCCTAAACATCGCCGAATAGCGTCAATATCCCTTGTAATACAGGTAAGGATGCAGACCCCAGACCACGGGAGTAAAACGTCACCGAATCACCCCAATGTCCTGAGCATCTACGAGGTAAGGGAAATAATTGACCATAAACCACGACGGGATGAGAACGTCGCCGAACCCCTCCAATGTCCCATGCATCAATTAATCGGAAAATAAAAAAAAAATAGGAGTGACCCTGGACTACGGGATGAGAACGTCGCCGAACCCCTCCAATATTCCAGGCATCAAGGAAAAAGAGAAACAAAGGATTTATGATTTGTTGGAATCAGGTAGGGTGCTTTACTGGAGAGAGCTCTGTTAGGAGGTCCGAGCCAGTCTAAAAGATCGAAGGAACTGAGGACGAGAGCGGTCGCGCAGCGACTTGTCACAGTGTCGCGACTCATCGGCGCGACTTGCAGGAAAAACCCTTTTGACCAGCCATTATTCTAAAACTCATTAACCAAGAAAAGGCATCATACTGTCGCGACTCGTCGTCGCGACTTGCAGCTATCCCATTGAAAGACCCTTTGACCGGCCTTTATTAATACTCATAAACCAGGAAAAACCCATTGTTGGGACCGTGTCCCTCACTCGAGACCTCAGCGCGACGTCACCGGATGGTATACGGCCGACATCGCGACTCGCCGGCGCGACTTGCAGCTGCTCCATGGGAAAAACCCATTGTTGGGACCTTGTCCCCCACTCGAACCCTCGGCGCGACGTCATAGCCTACGTCACAGCCACAACGCCAGAGACTACGACCGAACCCCTACTCACTCGACGTCACAGCCTTCGTCACAACGACGACGCCATAGGCTGCGACCGAACCCCTACTTACTCCACGTCACAGCCTACGTCACAGCTGTAACGCCATAGGCCAAGACCATACCCCACTCCCGCTATGTCACCCCCGATACTGAATATTCAAGAGAGTCTAGGCGTATGCCACGCGCTAGCATTAAGTTAGTCTTGTAGTAACAATCTAAGTGATACCTTGTCCGCTAACAAATAAAAACGAATATCTGTTACTTTTACATTAACTTCGTTCTATTTGATTTAACATCACACGTGCCTTCGTAGAGTGGTGACTGCTCTCTCAGGCACTGGCGATCCTACCGACCCAGGTTTCAAATAGTTGCATGACAGACTTTTATACCCCACTTTTCCCTCGCTTTCGATGTGCCGCTTAATTTTAGCCTCGAACCCCTTACTGCGCATGTTCTTTTTTTTCATTCGCTCAGCACGCTCCTCACCACGCATTCACGCTTTCACATTCGCTCGCCGCTACCCCCACTCTCGCATCCTCAAATGCGCGAAAATCCGCTTTTCATGTATTTCAGATTTATTTGTTTCAAAATTTCCACTATTAATCGCTTATTATTATTATTTAATGATTTATCGAATCATTTTTTGTATTTGGAAATAATTAAATAATTTTAAAAACAATAGATTTATTGCGAGTTTTCTCTCGAAGTCGGCTAGTGCGCATCGCTGTAACACGCATTTTCATTTATTTAAAATTATTTAAATTTTCGATAAAATTATGAGTCGCGCTCATTTCGTCTCGATTTATTGATTTTTTTCTGATTTTTAAAGCCTAGTTACGTTATTGAGCGATAGTTTAATCAAAAGAAATGAATAAAAACAAAAAGAATAATTTAATGAATTTTTCGACGCTTGGCGGCCGTCGGTAACGCTCGCGTCGGTAGTCTCGGCCTTTCGTTGCCGATGCCCAAGATGGCCGCCGCCGGGACGAACGTCGTCCCGGTCAACGGCGTCATCGTTGTTGTCGGGCGAAAAATGTCGGCGATCGCGCCGTCACGTCGTGTCTGTTCGCGTTCGGGATCGGGATATTCGTGTCGGGAGTGCGTTTCGTTTCTATATATGTTAGTTTTTTTTTCTATATATAAATATTCAATGAAATATATTATTCATTTGCAAATTATATTATTATTTGTAAATAAATCAAATGAAAAATCTCCAGATTCAATTTTTAGCATTTGCCAAAAAATCATACGAGTCCGAATACATATGGCTCATGCAGTGTACCAAACCCTCCACCGTCTATGTCGTTATGACTCGTTAACCTGTAATGAGTCATACATTGGTGACTTTACGCTATTCGTATTACCCGCCCGTTTGACGCCCCCACGATCTACGACGCTTAATCATCATTATTATTATTGATTCTCCGATATCAGAAAAATCCTGTAAGAGGGGTTTTGAACGAGAGCGTCAATTTCTCACTCGTAATTTAGACTTCGACGTGGTCAGACCTAGACATATGTATATATATAG
>JBBLXU010001572.1:0-10693 GCA_037893425.1 Campoplex nolae
AGAATATATTGTTGATGGAATCCCTGATCAGAATTTGCAAAACCTAGCACGCACACATCGATTCACAACAAAAGACGATCTAGTGATGGCATTTGAAGAAATTTCATTACAAGCTCGATTTGACACAAATACAAAAACAAACACATCACGTGATTTAAGAAACATGACTGAAAAGAAAAATCGTAATAGCAATAAATATTGTTTTAACTGTGGATCATCTCATCATATAAGCCTAGATTGTCCGTCAGAAGACAAAGGGACCAAATATTTTAAATGTGGCGAATTCGGACACATAGCTCCAAAATGTGTAAACAAAAATACGTCCAACTCGGGAAAAAGCTGCAACACAACGATTGCCTGTGAGACCAAAATTTTCAAAGCAATTTCGATCGAAGGAAAAGCGATGGTTGCTTTATTAGACACTGGTAGCGACTTACATCTGATGAGAATGGAGCAATACGAAAAAATCGGTGCACCAAAGCTAAGTGGGCAGAAAATAAAATTTCAAGGCATAAGATCATGCGAAATTCCATCTTTCGGAAGTTTTCATGCTGAAGTCAAAATAGATGATGAAATATTTGATATAAAAATACATGTCGTATCAAATGAATATTTGAAACATGAATTCATATTAGGAGCGAAATTATTAAAAGGCACTGAAACCATAATAAAAGAAGGAAATGCAAACATCGTTCAATTGAAATTTGAAGACAATAAAATCGTCAATGAAGAGGAAATACCTGATGTTTTTCAAATTAATGTTTCAGAACTTTGTAATGAAGAAATTGATAAACCAAACCACATTGATACGAGTGGAATTGAATCTGATAATGTAAAAACAGAACTTGAACAAATTGCTGAACGATACAAACCTCAAAAATTAAAAGATGTCGAAATAAAAATGGAAATCGTGTTGCAAGATGAGAAACCTGTTTATCAACGTGCCAGAAGATTATCAGCTGAAGAAAAGACAGAAGTAAATAGACAAATACTGTCATGGATCGAGAATGGAATTGCTCGTCAAAGTCGATCAGAATATGCCAGCCCAATCGTAATTGTTAAAAAGAAAAATGGAGATTCAAGAATTTGTGTGGATTATAGGAATCTAAAAAGAAAAATACTCAAAGATCGTTACCCACTTCCATTGATAGAAGATCAAATAGATCGATTACAAGGTGCAACCGTATTTAGCACGCTAGAATTAAAAGACGGATTTTTTCATATACCAATCAGTGAGGAAAGTATAAAATACACAGCTTTTATCGTTCCCGATGGGCAGTTTGAGTTTTTAAAAACGCCTTTCGGATTGTGCAATTTTCCAACAGTTTTTCAAAGATTCATCAATGCAATTTTCAGGGAACTAATTACTGATGAAACTGTATTAGTGTAGATGGATGATATAATCATACCATCACGAAGCGAAACGGAAGGCGTAGCCAAACTGAAATCAGTACTACAAGTGGCCAGTGAACATGGTTTGAAAATTAATTGGAAGAAATGTCAATTCGTTCAAAAACGAATTGAATATCTAGGATATATAATCGAAAATGGAAATGTCAGACCATCTGAACGTAAAACTGCAGCAGTAAAAAAATTCCCTACACCAAAAACCACAAAAGAAGTGCAAAGTTTCCTTGGATTGACGGGATATTTCAGGAAATTCATTCCACAATATTCACTGATTGCACGACCATTGACTAATTTTCTAAAAAACGAAGTTCAATTTAAATTTTCCAATCAAGAAGAAGAAGCTTTCGAGAAATTAAAAGAAAAACTTGGCAACAATCCTGTTCTCAAGCTTTATCGTACGACTGCAGAAACGGAATTTCATACAGATGCTTCTACACTGGGATATGGTGCGATATTATTGCAGCGGGATGACGTCGACAGAGAATTTCACCCGATTTACTATGCAAGTTGGAAAACAACAGATGCTGAAAAAAAATATACAAGTTACGAACTCGAGGTACTTGCTGTGATGAAGTCACTAAATAAATTCCAGACGTACTTGCTCGGAATTTCATTCAAATTGGTGACAGATTGTCAAGCTTTTGAATTGACAATGCTGAAAAAAGATTTATGCGCAAGAGTAGCTAGATGGGCTCTACTCTTGGAAGAATTCAACTACAAGATAGAACACAGACCAGGAAAAAGCATGGGTCATGTAGATGCTCTCAGTCGAAATCCATCGATCGTAGCTATTGTTGAAGAAAATAATGACGGATTAATAGCTCGCTTGACAAATGCTCAACATGAAGACGAAAGGTTAAAATGGATATTCAATACACTGAAATACAAGCCAACTCACGATTTTATGATCAAAAATCAAATCTTGTATAAAGAGATTAACGGAGAACTATTATTAGTTGTACCAAAGACTATGCAACACGAAACAATCAAGAAGGCTCATGAACGTAGCCATTTTGCAGTCAGAAAAACCAAACAATTGATACGTAAAGAATATTGGTTTGATAAAATGCGAGAAAAAATTGAAAAAATCATTCGGAACTGTGTAACTTGTTTGCTCGTGGAAAGAAAACAAGGAAAACGCGAAGGATTATTAAATCCAATCGACAAAGGAGAAATTCCCCTACAAACGTATCATATTGATCACTTGGGACCATTGAGTTCAACAAGAAAAAATTACAAACATATTTTTGTTGTGATAGACTCTTTTACAAAAAATGTTTGGTTGTATCCGACTAAATCAACAACGACAGGAGAAGTAATTTCGAGATTGAAAAGACAAGCCACGATTTTTGGAAATCCGCAACGACTCATAAGTGATAGAGGATCAACTTTCACATCAAATGATTTTCGACAATATTGCGAGAGTGGAAATATTGAACAGTCATTAATAACAACGGGAGTATCACAAGGAAATGTATTAAACAACCCGGAAGGATATACGTAGCACGCTTTACGTTTAATAATTTAGAACGATTTAAGTATAAGAGTACGAATGCGCTTCGGAGCGAGATCTGGAACAGCTGACTCCGCACCATCGAGAAGTAGCGCCGAATGAGACGAGCGGCGTGAAGCCGAAGCAGCGAGGTGAAATACTTCAACCCACGACGTTTCATCCCGCGAGTACTGACCGACTTGTCCCGACGACGAAAGTACTTAGGGAGGGGAGGAAGGGAAACTAGGTCATCAGGAAAAAGAAAAGAAAATACATGTACACAGACACCAGAGGAATTTTCAAATAAAATGAAATATATATTCTGTTAATAAAAAGCCACACAGAGATAGCAGGGTAGGAGTAACAAGCTGTAGTGCAAATCGTTAGGTTTATTTGATAAATAAATTAATATTATCGGTTTCGTTCTTTTTCACATTTGTATCCGCTCACACATATTTACAGTGGGACAACACACATTCAAATTTCGCACCGTGAAAGAGAAAAATGAAATAAACGTTAACAACAATAAAAATAGACGCAAAGCGAAAATATACAGTAGCGCTGAATAGGCCGCGAACACACGCATACCACTCACCTTACATATGTATATATAAGAAAAGACATAAAAAGAATACAAAAGCAGGAAATGACAAAGATAACACAAGCAGTAAGGAGTTGCGCTATTTACATAAAAGAAAAACAGGAAAAAAACTTGGCAAGCATTAAAGCGAGTTAATGGTCGGAGGGGGGCTGGAAGAGCCAAATAACGCGTGGAATAGCGCTAGAGTGGAAGGACGCGTCTGCCCCTTCTTCCCCCTCGGAGGTACCCTCGCTAATTCCTCCCCGACGTTCTCGTATAGACCCTCGAATTCAGGATCGTACGAGGGACTCTCCCCGCCGTCGAGACCCCCGCGGAGCGCCTGTGAGGTGGAGGGAGGCGTTCGGGCGTACGATTCCGGGATGGAACTCCCCTGCTTCAGAGACCGTGGATCGGAAGAGGTTTCAGACCCGAAAGGCTCGAGAGATTTCCCGGGAATGGGAGGGGGGGAGGAGAGGTTGGTCGGGGTGCGAGGAGATGACCACGAGAAAAATTCTATCGGTGTGAGGACCGGTGGCGCCGGCCAGTTTTTGGGAGGATGAGTCGCGTTACGCGTAGAGAAGCGGGGGGGCCACAGGGCCCGATTAAAAACTTTTAGCTCCAGGGGACGAGCGAGGGGGCGGAGATGGAGTTTCCCTCCCTTTAGTCGCGGGGGAATATTTTCCACCTGGAGAATATTTTTCGTTTTCTTAGCGCGCAAAGCCGCTAATTTTGCCTTACGGCGGAGGTAGGAGGGATTTTGCGGGTTATGCGGCATTTTTTATTAGCAACCTAAAAGCGAGAGAAACCGCGATTAATTAAATAAGCCATATTGCAATGATTGATTGTCTCGACTATTAATTAAAGATTGATTCGAGCAGCTACCTCAAGAGAGGGTAAGAAGTCAAAAGAAAAAGAAAATAAATCCAATAAAGTTAAGCGTCACACACATGCATTAAGGAATTTTAGTTTTAAGTTGAGTTAGTTAATTAAAGCAAAAAAAAAGTAATAAAATCATAAGGGGGCGGGCAAGATTCCCTCAGAGGACACGCGTTCTCTCTGAGAGCTCTCTGGCACACAGAGCAATGCTCGTATGTTTGCCGTGCACTTGGTCAGTGCCTCACCTGTTATCGGTGAGATCGAGAGCTTCTTACCACGCTTGACGTGCCAGAAGAATCTGTGCTCCCGCGGTCTAAACCGACTGTATTTATACTCAAATCTTAACACGGGAGGATAGGGCTGGTAGGGGCTTCCGGGATGCGAGCGTACTTTCCGGGAATCCGGCACTTCAGTGCAAAACTCGCTCGCATTTCAAATTCCGGGAAAGTACGTGCCGAAGCACGCAAGTCAAGTGGGGAGCGAGACGCTGCTTCACCGACCAGCGGTGTGCGCGTTATTCTCGGGTGCCCAGCGCAAAAAAAAATTTCATCGGGTGGACTGGAAGCTACGACTCTGGGATATTATTGAAGAAACACGAACCGCACTAAGATTTATTTACGGTGAGTTTTTATTTTAATTACTTAAGGCGTGAATTAATCAAACGCATGAATCTAATTAATAATATTGTAAAGTTACATGTCGCACGCTTTTTGGTAAGGGACGGGTCAGTTCGGTTGTAACCGTAAGAGGTTATGTTCCGACCTGTCACTTTCCAAAAAACAGTTATCGTAAGATTATTAAGCTTTTATTTAATTAATTATAGGTAGGTGAAAGGTGTTTCGGCCACCCACAACGGGATCACCGCATTAGATAAGTATATTTATATATATCCTTTTCTTTTTTGATTCTCTTTACCCCAGAGCGAAAGGTGACTCTGTGTGAAAATCACCTCCATTTTATTTTTCAGTTTCAGAGATGCCGTGATCCCGTGGAGTTGAAGAAGAGGTAAGTAAAAAGTAGAAGTAAAAAAAAAATTGATAAAATTAATAACAAATTATATTTCTGATTTACAGGTATATCCGAGGGGAAAATACAGATGCGACGGAAATAGGTGTGTGCCTGGTAAAGGCGCACAACAAATGGACAAGTGGAACGTACAAATCGAATTTGAATACCGATTCTCACGAAATTGGCGGCACCAAAAGAAGAAGAATGGCATAAATCTATAGATGTTGCTCAACAATATTTAAACACCTCACTTAATCGCAGAATTGGCATGACTCCATTTGAACTGCTCATAGGAAAACCGATGCGTTTAAAAAATTATCAAGAAATACGAAAACTTATTGATAAAGAAATAATTCAAAATTTTGAGGAAGATCGAAATTCATTAAGAAATGAAGCAAAAATAAGAATTGAAGCTATCCAAAAAGAAAACAAGAAAACATTTAATAGAAAGAGAAAAATAGCAACACAATATAAACCTCGAGATATAGTAGCAGTAAAACGAACGCAAGTTAATCCAGGCTCGAAGTTCTGTCCGAAATTTTTGGGACCGTACAGAGTTGTTAGCAAACTCAGAGGTGATCGATACGCAGTTCACAAAATAGGTGAACACGAAGGTTCTCGTCGCACCACGACATCAGCCGATCATATGAAACAATGGTTGTTCACAGACGACGACGATGATGATTTCGAAGAGTCGCCTGAGGTAACTGAAGAAAAAGAAGCATCAGGGTCCGATGCTGGGTGCAGAATGGCCGAATGTGGGAACGGAACATAAAGAACGAAAAAGCATTCAGACTACAACATATTCACGTTGCTAAAAGCAATGATAAAGTGAACGACTCATTTTTCATACATAAATAATTGAGAGTCAAGAAAAAATCACGAAAAGTGACAGTTTAGTCAGTTGGTTCGCGAATTTCGAGGAAAGAAGTCGTGACATAAAAATGAAATATTTCAAATTTGCTTGAGATTTAATATAAAAATAAAGAGTTTTCTAATTTATCGTATCTGTTCCTACAGAGGGGATGCATGGTTTCATGACGAACTAAGGAGAAGAACGAGATCCAGACGTCCAAATAATCGCGCAAGAAGATAGCGGACCACACAGTTCAACTAGTTAATTAATTCATTAATTATACCAAAGTAACACACACCCCAACCAAAGATTACACCAACGAAAGTTTCGACCAAAGAAACTCGCAATATAGCGAGTATATCAAAGAAACACATATGAGGCAATCCATGTCACTTCAGCCAGTGAAAAAAAAAAATTCTTCAAATAATTTTAAAAAATCGAGTTACTTTATTGAAAAATATTCACTGAGTGTCGAAAATTTTAAAGAATTTTCTGACCTTCTTCTTGTCGATTACCATTTTTCAACATTTCTTCATTCAAATGGTTGTATCTTTGGCAATATTGAACGTATTTACATTTATAAAAAACGAAAATGTGCGTTGTTTTATGGCCTTTCAGAAAAAAATTAATTCAGATTTTATTGGACAAGTTGAACATCGGTTTCGGGGCAAAATATGAAAAAATATTTTTTTTTTTTCAAGGAAAGACACTTGTTATTTTATTTTTTTAATTTTCCCCGAATTGTGAATACGAAACACGGATTTTTTGTATCTTTTATATTATGGAATCTACGCAATTCAACGAGTATTGATTATCATCAATTATTTTCGGAAAACCTCGGGTATTTGTCGAACTCGAGAATTGACGTTCGAGGGACTTCCGCTTAGCCACCTACAGAATCAAAGCTTCCCGAATCTACCACGAGGTGGTTAGCTGCTTCATGTTGCTTCTCGCATGCGACAGCCATCCCGGAATCACATAAAAAACGATCGTTTTACACCGATGAAATGTTCTTCATTGTCTCAAGCGACATAGTTTTTTGCAGCAAACTCCTGAATCTTGGAAACTTGAACTCCGTTTCCTCTCTTGAACTTTTTTTGCGCAGGCGCAATTCACTAATGGGTGTCAAACATGTCTAATAGATGTGCAAACCTCTTTCGAATCCCCGGCGAAAAAGGCCATGTTGGAAAAGATCTGCGTTTTTTCTCTGCAAATCTGCGGCACAAATTTCCGCATTTGCCGAGTGTTGCGTGAGGATCTGGTGTTGGTGGGGGAAATAAATGACGCCAGGAGAGCGGGTGTGAAAGCGATAAAAAACAATGTATTTATTCATTCGTAGAAAATATAGGGAAGAAATAACAATGAATAATGCTCCCGAGATGACAAATTAGCCCGACAATAACCCGTGGTGTAATGAGACATGTGAGCCGACCCGGTCGTCGTCAAACACACGTTCGACGATGCCGAAAGAAAGCCAGAACGTGCTCGTGAGTGCCCGAAAATGAATCCCGAATAATCTGAGTAATCAGAATATCAAAAGTCCCGAAAAGTATCTCAAATTGCCGTATAAATCGTCCCGAATTTGTTTGAGGCAATATTTGGCCCGAAAAAGGATAATGGCCGGTGATTTTTCCGAACAGGAAATTAGAAACACAAAGGGCACGTTGGCACGCTCTACGACCGGATCAAGACTAATTTAATCAATCAATATGTGTGATCGATGACCACGAGCCGCACGCATGCGTCCCGCGTCACGACACTCCCGTGAGAAATATTCCCGAAATTATATGTAGCCCGGTAAGTGGCGACATCCACGGCGGAGCGCCACCCCCCCCCCCCTCTTCCGCTGAATCACGCTACCGACGTAGCTTTGCTCATTCCTGAACACCAAGTAATGCGAAAATCTGTAGTAGTTGTAGGAAAAAAGCAAGTCAGTTAAAGGAGGTCCCTAATCGAGACATTCAACAGCGCGCCGAAGTTCTGGAGCTAACACACAAAAATCAGCGACGAACTACTACGACATAACGAAGCAAAAACAGAATTTCTCTCCGTCAAAGCGTCATAGTTCCGAAACCAAGGTACCAATTGAAAACTCGGTTTTTTCGTTCATTTATCATCAGGCAGTAGTGAAATTATAGCCCTTCGGATACCATAGTATATCTCTGATCCACGATAGCGTTTTTCATAAGTCTGGTGTTATTCAAAAATATGTTCCACATATGTTATATGTATTTCAAAAACTTGGTAGCATACAGCTAGTGCTCCACACTCTCAACTGAATATTGATTAGAAAAAAAATAGCTGTTACTTCATGGTGTTTAGAAATCCTATAATATAAAAGATACCAAAAATCTGTGTTTCGTATGTTACGTGCGGAGCGGCGCGCACGTGTTAGTCAATCCGCTTGCGAGAAGCGCAAACGGTTTATATTTATTTTTATGTGGGTACGCTCGGATCTCGTCCTATACAGGGCGATCCTGGAGTTTGGGTTTGTCAGGAATAATAATCTTCGAATGAATTACAAAACAATCCGGTCAATTTATTGTGGAATGGACTGTAGCGTAGAGACGAGAGGAGCTATGAAGACTCTCGTGTTCGCGCTACAGGAAGATACAAAATGTACTTACTCGTCGTCGATTGAGTTCAGCAACGCGTTGCCGACGGATCGCAATTTATTTGCTTACAAATTAAAGGCACACAACTTTCTCTCTCTCTCTCACACGCTCTCACTCGACACACACGGTTATACAATGGTTGATTAACACTATTTCCTTACGACTACACGACGCGATAGAGTTCGTGGCAAAACGTAAAACACTTAATCTAACGAGAACAGGATTACCACCGCGGCGCAACACTCTTGCAACGCGCCTTTCGATCACTTTGTCCTACTGGAACGAGTTTGTGTGATCGCGGATTCGTCGAAGATTTTCAGGACGCTATGTCGGGAACTGTCCAAGGAGTTGCTCTCCGAGAAGCTTTCGCTGTCCAAGCTCGTGAGAGACTGCTTATTCTGATTCCCCGCTGGGAGAGTTCGCAAACGTCCAGCAGGAAATCAGAGCCTTTTCGTTCGCGAGAAAATCCAACCGGAGACGTTCTTACGCTCGGTCAGAATTTTCAGCAGAACGGTAGGTGCAACTCCTTGGCTTTCCCGCTAAATCGTCGCGGCTGCATGTCAGCTAGGGAAACTACACCGGATGCAGTCGCGACATATCAGCAGAAAATTCAAGAATCTCTATTCTTTATTCTATTCTTTATTTATTTATTCTATTAAAAAAAAATTCAAGAATCATGATTCCGTGACTTTTCTCCATTGAATCCCCAATTCCTTCAGGACTTGAGACTTTTCTTTTATCAAGTCACGAATCACCGAATATTCGGGACTTTTCTCTGACCAATTTCCAATTTGTTCGGTACTGGAGACTTTTCTTTCGTCAAGTCACGAATCACCGAATATTCGGGACTTTTCTCTAACCAATTCCTAGCTCTATCAGTACTTGATAATTTTCATCAAAATCAGTCCTGAAAATTCCAGTCATGCCGACCTCTGCCCCTAAATACAAAATCGCTAATCGACAGAAAAACTTCATAAAAAAATACAAAACTAAAGTTTGCCATCGTCTGTTGACCATGAATTGTTGAAACAATTATATTTGGTTAAATCATTACAAAGTTTTTGTTTTTTTAATGTGAATTTTTTTTATTTCAGAGATTGGCAAAAAAATAGCGGTTTGAAAGCCGAGGATAAAAAAAGTTTTTGTTGCTGTAAACTGTAAAAATTGATCGATTTTTTTTCATTTTTTTTTTTTTTTTCATCAGAAAGAAAATTCAAACGATCGTTTCGTTTTTTGTTGTTGTTGTTGTTTGTTTTTTTTTTTTTTCAACAATTGATCGGTACAAAACACAACGCCGAGTTTTTTTTTTTTAACATATTGGAGATATTCGATAGAAATTTAAAAATAACAACATGATCAAAATTACAAAATTAAAAGGATTTTTTCTAAAAAATAATTTAATTTCCCACGCCGTCAGTGTTGCCAGATAGTCGTCAGTTATCAGTGGAAAAGAACTGCTGACTTCTCTTTTCAACTAAAAATGTTGATTTTGCGCGTTTTCAAGGAGATACTTTGTACGAATTTTCAAAATTCTTGGCAACTTTTTTTTGTTAAAATTGTAGAAAAAAAAAATGTTTGAAAATAAATATATGTTTATTTTGTCCTTAAAACTGTGTTTTAAACTCCGTCGTTCCACTTCGTATCACCTTAAACCCATTATTCTCGAAATCAGACGAACAAAGGCCATTGACAGAGGTGACAAAAAAACAAAACAGAACAAAAAAGTGTACAATACAAAAAATAAATTCGTTCGTGGGAAATATTTATCTTATGTAATATTATCTCAGGAATGGACAAAGGAAGTGTCGTTCCATGGCATTATTATCACGCAATCTTTCAGTTTTATAAACTCGATT